>PVLD010003035.1:0-32500 GCA_004027595.1 Dinomys branickii
AAAAAAAAAAAGAAGGAAGGAAGGAAGGAAGGAAGGAAGGAAGGAAGGAAGGAAGGAAGGAAGGAAGGAAGGAAAAAAAAGAAAGAAAGAGAAAGAAAGAAAGAAAGAAAGAAAGAAAGAAAGAAAGAAAGGAGAAACAACCTAAACAAAACAAGCAATAAACAGAATTTTCACATTCTTGCGATATGGCCAAGCACGTTCTCTCATCTATATGAATGCACTGCTGGACCTTCGTGGTCAGACTGGGTAAGCGCGAATGTGCTTTTAGGGCTAGCGCTGACTGAACGGTGGGGAGACGAGGCTGCGGCCCCAAGAACGAGCTCTGCGTGAGTCTCTCTCCGGCCTAAGCCACCGCGGGCAGAGGGTGCGCAGCAAGGCGGGCACCCTGAGACCTCACATCCTTGCGCTCCGCTCTCTTGCTTAGCTCCCGCTGGAACTAGATTTACGCTCTCGCTATTCCTGCAACGGGTTAGTGGCTTCCCTCCTGTCACTTGTTGTATTTGAACCGCTTGCTACCTTCTCAGAGTCTGAGCCAGCTTGCAAAGCCAATGGCGTTCCTGCCACTCGCAGTAGTTAGGCATGTATTTTATTAGTCTTCCGTATATGCAAAATACATCACTTTCCTCCTTAACCAACTTCACCCAATGCATCATTGTCAAAAGCAAGTAACCTCAAACTTTGCTCAGTTAACACCGTGTCTGATACATTCCGGTGAAATATATTTGTTGACAGATGAAAAACAAATGGAGGAAAACTACACAGAAGGAATCGAAGTCTAGGAGAATATTGGAGGACTCTGCAGAACGGACGCCAAATTGATGGACAAAATAAAAACAAAACTAAAAATTTGGTTCTCTGCCCAAAAGAAAGAGGTTTTCTATCATCTAAAAAAATATTTTTCTGAAAATGATAATCTTCATTTAAGCTTATTGTTCAAAGAGCCATGGGCAAAATGCTAAACTACATATTTTAAGTTTTCAAAATTTAAAGAGAAAAGATCTGCACAGATCGTAGTTATATCACTGTGTTGTGCAAAAATAGGAATTTTATGTATAAAATATGACAAAAGAAGAGAAGCTGCACAAATGCTGGGAAATCTGAAGCTGTTACAGAAATCTAAAAGATTCAACAGCTACACAGGTGATACATGACTACAAAGTTGTTCACTGTCCTTACAATTCTGCTGTCTTCCAGTTGTCAGTAAACTGTATGGGAGAGAAATTAGAAAATGTTTGCATATAGGGACAGATAAAAATTTTCTGCTTTGAGGTAGGTCTCTCACAAATACTCCTCTCTGTATTTTAACATGAAAGCAGCCATACAGAAAACATACTTATGCGAATGGGCCCTGTTCTGGTATTACAGATGGCAGCAGGTCACAGTGTCCTGTGGCAGGTAATGCACTGATAGCTTTAAGATTCTTGTATGGTTTCTACTGCGCATTATTAAAGACTCATTTTTGACTGCTCTATCACTGTTTCAACACAATTCAGGGAATATAACATTTATATCAGATAAAGTGGAAACCTACACCCAATAAAATGCTGAATAAATGATAATTATTTAGCTATGAAAATTCAAAAACTACATAGCAAAACTTCTTTCAGAATAAACTGTGTCAGATGGTTTAACCTATTTAAGCATTTTCATTTGGTGATGGTCTGTACTGAAATGACCATGGTTTGTTGACTATGTCAATAAAAAACTATGTCAATAAAAAAAGCGTTTCCTTCTTTAATATTTTGAATAGCTATTTTTTATATAACTTGAAACATAGGTTTTCTCTTTTTTATTATTTCATAATTTTTTAGTTTTTTTATTTTAAAGATTAAAAAACTAAGAAAACAACCATGAAGACAAAATCAAAACAACACAAGAACAACAAAATGATACACGACCTCAAAACAAAATAGTAGGAATTAACAACAGTTGCTGCATTACACACTGTTACCTTCAACTCAGCTGATCAGTCCACCAGCTGTGAGAGTGTAGGACGGATCGGACAATCCAAGGCGGCAACAAGATGGAGGGCTTCAACAGTAGTTCTTTTCCTGCATAGTGTTGCTTTCAGGTCAGGTCTGCTGTTGCCGTGCACAGTGACTGCATTCATCGTGATGGTGGGAGGCAGTTTGCACAGGTACAAAACGCGTCTTCCTGCTGTTTCCTGCGCTTCTCCCCCTACCTCTCCCTGCTGCATCCAACACTTGTGCCTCCCCAACTGCAAAGGCTCTCGCTCCATTTTTTAGTCCATTCTTTTTTACCCCTTTCTCCTTGCTTTCTTCTCCACCTCTTCTTCCCCTTCCCGCCCGGAAAAGAAGATCTCTCTACACCTTATCATCTACTTTTATTTTGCTCTGCAGATCTCTTTTGGATCCCTCCCTGAGCCGCTTGCATTCAGCCCGTCTTTCAGTTGTGGGGGCCGGCATAGCCGTCACTCGTTCCTCCACTGCCCGTCCACTGGTCTGTTTATTCAAGTTCACTATATACATTTTTAAAGTTACATACACTTTTAAAGCTGATTAATATGAACGATTGGAGTTTTTGGCCTGTTTGATTTCTTCTTAGTACATGTGTGTAGTACATGCTGTTCACATTTGGTAAGTGAAGTCAGTACTGGTAAATAAAAGTAGATTATTAGTGGTGATGGAGTCATTAGATAGAAAATAAAAATTAATAATATATTGGATTTAATGAACATTATTACAATTACAAATATCCTCTATTTTTATTTTCTATTTGTTTTTGTTTTTGTTGTTTATCTTTTTACAATATTTTCTGCGACTCTGTGGTAAGAGATGTGGCACCCCCTGCGTTAAGATCTGGGAAATCTGAGAAAAGCATTATCTTTGAAGTCAGTGGTGATTTCTGTGGGCGGTAATTCATGATGACCCATGTGTCTTTGAAATATATACCGATAAGGGCGATCGGTTCTGACAGTTCCCAAAAGGTGATGAAATTTTGAGTTACTCTTTGAAGAGCTGGGTTAGAATGAATTGACCCTGGAGATGTTCTTTATGATGTCAGTTAATTTCAGAGTCATTTGAAAATAGGCAGTTTGGTTTATGTCAGTTTAGTAATAAGAAATTAATACAATAAATCTAGTATGAAGTGTTAAATAAGTGGAGACTTTTCATTTTAAGCTGGTGTTTTAGAAACTGCTAAATTGCTCTGTTGCTACAAAATGGTTATATTTTCCAAAGGTTAAGTTTAATTGTTTTCTTTATCAGATTTTATTTTACTAGTACCATACATGTCTGCAATACATAATAAATGCTTTCATTACAGGGAGCTGGAATATTTACATAACACATACTGATCCCTTCTGCAGTTCAGTTATTTTCTGAATCCTTTCTCTTTGCATTTTCTATCAGTACTGACTCTGGGATCATGGAACCCTAGAAGGGAGGGAAATCATTCGGTACAGAAGATTCTATTGCCCAAGGATATCTACCAATAGTATTGGGAAGAAAAACTTTAAACCTTAGAGTGAAACTATGAATACTGAAAGTTGAGAGTATGTATATACTTGTCTACACACAATGAGGAACATGGCTACGGTCAAAAGCATGGGAGAAAGTGACCTGTGTGATCACACAGTCTCCATGCTGCCCCCTATGCTGACCAGCAATGCAGGAACTGCCTGCTGACCATGTGCTGGCCAACACTGGCCACTGTCTGCTGATTTTCTGACATTCTATTATGAATAAAATAGTAACTCAATGTTCCTAATTCATGTTTACCAGAGGCTGAGAAGCTTCTGTTTGCTTCTCATGATTTTTAAAAATATTTTACAACATATTGTCTCTTTCTTAGGGTTAATGATGCTTTCTTACATAAAAGAGTATTTCTATTTAAATCCATTTTTATGAGGTCAATGCTTGGCTGAACATTTAGAGCTGTTCTCTTTGTATCTATTTCTGCTTTTGGTTGAGCGGACACTACAGAAACAAATTTAGTAGTTGATCACTTGTCTTCATTTAAATTATTTGAGAATTTGCCCAAAACTCAGAGATGATATATAACTTTTGCTACTGTAAAAAAGTATTTTATTGGAATTAATTTAACAGAAATAAAGTACACTTTAAACTGCCTTATAAGCCCTATGCTTATTTTAGATTCCTAATCAAAACTTGACTCAAATTTAACACAGGGCAATTATTTCGGTATCAATGCACAGGAAGTAAAGCAGCATTTGCTGCTTTGTCTTTCATATTTTCAAAAAACTTGACAGATATAATTATTAATTGCAAAATGATAAAATTGCTGTCTTTTCCTTCCCATTGATTATCATTTCATCTGGGCCACACGTGTGTGTGTTGTACTCTGAGCTCACAATGGAGGATTTCCCCGCCCACCTTGTTTGCATCTCTTAGCATTTAAAACAAGCATAGCCACAAAGCAAAGCACATCCAACTATTTAATGGCAAGGTTTGCCAAAAAAAAGTAGAGTCACACGACAGTCAAGGCATTATTCCTCTTGTGATACCCTGGAATGACACAATTATGCAATATTTTACTTACCTCTTCTTAAAATGAATTTATTGACCTTCTTCTCTGATTGGATTTATTTTAGTCTTGGAGATATACTGGAGGACACAAGAAAAGTCCTTTCTTGATACAGATTTTTTGTCTAGAAGAGGAGACAGAACACTTTTGCATAAAAAAGTAAGTATGTGTTTGTGTCTGTGTGTGTGCTTACTGTCAGCCATTATTTAAAAAGAGAAGTATACCAGTGCCGGAGAAATGTGGCACATGCGCCGAGAAGTTAAGCTTGTCCATAAGGTATCCTGGTTTCAATTACTCTGCCAAAGATTCCCACATGGAGCATTTACCTTCCTCCTCAAGGCAGCACTCGATGACCCAACATAACTTCCTTCCCAAACTGAACTAAAATAGTTCTTATGATCTCATTTTTAATTTTTTAATTTTCAGATGATCTATTCCGTGAAGTCCAAATCATCATCTGATAATAGGAAAAAAATACAATGACCTAGTGTTTTGTATTTCTTCTTAAGTTTTGACAAATTTTTATTGCACAGTGGTACTCAAGAGTTTTGAATTTTTCTTTTAAAAAGTTAGGAAATAAAACACTATCTCAGGACTAAGACTTTGGAAAGGATAAACAATCTTCAAAGATGGCAAATCACAGTTATAACTTTAATTAGAAGTGAGGTTTTGATTCTCCCCTAGCACCTACACATTATTGAGCTTTCAGAGAAAGACAGCTAACGCAGATTTAATTAATGAGCAACAAAGAGAAACACACGATGAAGTAAAAAACCCATTTATCAGCCCTAAGTAGGCATTGGTTTCTGGCCTACTGATGCTGCTTGCCTACCTATCCACTGCTAAAAAAGATTTGAGGTGTTCTGTGCTGACACACAGACATAGTATATTGAAAATGGTTTCTTTCTCTTCTAAAGAGGTTCGGCTCTGACATTTGAAGAACTGATTTTCTGATATATTCCCTCTGCAATTTAGTTGCTGCTCCATTTCTGTGAGTCACAGCCAAGTAATTAATCTTTTACCTAGGAGACAGCACTGGTGATGCTAATAAAGCACAGGAACAAGAATACATTTATGCAAGAGGAATCACAGGAAAGGCCTGGTTTAGGGTGTAATTAAAAAAGTCTGCTTTGGCAGGCATGGAGAGAAACAGAAGCCTGATACCAGTATACGGCAGGTCTCATTACTGGCTAATGGTAGTGTGCGGAAGACACGTGGAGAGCGACATTTGATTCAAGAAATACGCTTGTTAAACATAACCAAAAAGAGAGTGGAGCAGCGTCCATGGGAGCACGGGATGCTGATGGTCCTGGAATGGGCCAGGAGTGCAGACCCGCATCGGCACAGGACCCTCTTCCCAACCCATTCATTATTCTAAGTGAATTCTTATGATTAAGATAACAGTGTTGGCACGTTCACTTCGATCTTTGTTTCGGGCTTGATGAGGGTGAACAAATTCATCTGCTCCTGTTCCTGTGTGAGGTACGAGCCATGCCGTAGAAGACTTACGTGCATATAACACAGTGATAAAAAGGAAGTAAGTCTGGGTAGACCTTTTAGGCAACCTGTAATTATTAAAATGGCCCTTTGTTATTTTGGAAATATTTCTCAGCCAATGTAAAATATCAGCATGGCCAGACACAGGCAAAAGTGTATGGCATATCTCTCTTAACACTTTCCTTTCCTTCTAAAAATCACTGCCAGTCTATCACAAGAGCTGAGTGAAAACCTAAGCTTATAACACAGATCACAGAGATATTTGTTTCACTGATGTATAGAAACAGTGTTTCTAGGGTGCAGAAAGAGGTGAATAAAGAATGAACGTTGTATTTAGCTCTCGAACACTGTATTTAGCTCTGGGGGCTCTTGCCAAATGCAAACTTGTTCATTCATATCCTGTGATTCCTCCTAAGCAATTATTAAAAGCTGTTATCTGCTGGCTTCCTCTCTTCCAAATATAGTCAAAGATGAAACAAAAGATATGTTTCCTATCAGGAATTGGTTCTTGGTTATTCTCATCCCATTAAAATTTGCAATGTTCTCCACTACCTAATTCTTCCAATAGCCCTTAAAATCATAGCAGTTACAAATTAGCTTTTACTGTGTTTATTTTGTAGTTGTGCATACAGGGCTTTTGACTTTGCTTGTGGAGCTGTGATAGGTTGGAGTTGTGTGTGGAGGGTTTTTTTTTTTTCATTTTTCTTTTCATTATGACAGTACATTTTGCAGCACACAATGATGGTGTCCCTCACCGAGACTCAGTATTCAAACATAACACATTGTAATCCTTTTTTCAGCCCCTTTCCATTCTTTCCTTTCCCCCCACCCTAAATTTTTTGGTCCTCCTTATTTTTGTAGGAAAATCTATCTCCCTGTATCCTATAGGCCATCTTTAATTTTGCATTTCTCGTATAAGAGAAACCATATGATACATAAGCGCGTGGGTCTGACTTATTTCACTTACCATGATGGTCTCAAGGTGCCTCCGTTTTCCTATAGACGACTTGACTTTACCCTGAAGGCTGCCAAAAGATGAATGAATGAAGCAATTGCAGTTGTCATTCTTCCTGAATGAGGACCGGATATTCTGCAGTTCTAGGGAACTGACTCAAGAGACAGCTATAACACCAAGCGGAAGGCCGTGAAATATCCAGGCCATACATCCTTCCCCCAAGCTATTTTCTAAGGTCCCTGTTAGACCTAAAATAGTGATACTCAAGGCATAGAATTTCAAATGTGAGACAAAATCGATCAAACCCAACACTTTCCTACCTGTAACTTTCAAGTGTAATGACTATGAAAAGAATATAAACCTCAAATGTTATTTTGTACCACTATGGTCAAAACCACAAGAGTTACTTTCACTTTAAAAAAAAAATAAATTCACTTCCATGCAAGATTTTAAGAAATACAAGTGCTTTCATTGGCTCTACAATGAAACAATTCTATATTGAAAATAGTTTTTCTGTGATAACCATAACATATAACTCACATGGGTACTTGCTCAACCTACATGATTTGAAAAAAAAATCGAAGATTAAAAATGGTAAACAAATGTAGTTAAAAAATGTTAACCACACCTGTAATCCCAGCACTTGGGAGGCTGATGCAGGAGGATTGTTGTGAGTTCAAGACCAGCCTGGGATACAAAGTGAGCTCAAGGCCAGACTGAACTGCATAGCGAAACTCTGCCTCAAAAAGACCCCCCCCCCAAAAAAAAGTTAACTCTTTTTTCCTATTCTTCAGAATCATGTATTGAGCGTTCTTATTTTTATTAGTGCACATCTGTAGTACAAGGCAAGCACATTTGGGACTCAGTACGTGTAAGTCCCACACCCTAACCCTTTCATCCCCTCTCCTCTCTTCTCCTCAGCCCTCCACCTCTTGGTGCCTTTCAAATCGTTTTCTAAATATCTATTTTTATTTAATGCTGCTTTATTTCATGCTTTTAAGGAAATAAAGTTATTTTGCAAATAGAGCTGGAATCAACTTTTTACTTAAAACATAAGTAGATACGATAAGCTTTCTGATGTCCTATCAGAAATGAGACCCTGTTGAATCGTGTGGTTGAGATATTTTAATCCTCCCCAAGACCTAACAAAGTGAAGCATTGCTGTGACGGAGGTACAGGGGAAGGAAGGTGCAGGTTAACCCAGCAGCCCCAGGAGGAGAGCTGTGGTTTCCAGGAGATGCTGCCATCTCTAGGTCTGGGTGCTCGGCACTAATCTTGAGCACAGCTGAAACTCCTGCTCGGTGCCAGCAATGTGTCTTCTGTACAGAAGGGTGACTGCACAATGTGAGGGCGGCAGGCCTGGCGTGTGCAGAGATACCCGCAATTTTCCAAACTGGCTTTTTCTTTTTCTAGTTAATTGTCCATATGCAAAGTTCACCAATTCTCCAAGCTACAATTCTTAGTCATTCTCTGTCAATTAGACCCAGATGGCAAAATTAAAGGCCCTTCACATCATGGCACAACAGTAATTTCAGTTCATCAAAGCTCCTTACCCCATGCCGCTTGTTCACAATTAACAGCGAAGTTCCTGTTGGGCTAGTGCTTCAGGAACAATGACACGCCCTCTGAAGCAGAGGGTCCATCTTCTTGTCAAAGCTGATGGAGAGAAGAAAAGTCCGCACACACGATAATTACAGAGCACCCTGGAAGGTGGAAGGTGAGGCTCGGCAGAGGAGGGGCAGGAAGCATTCCAGGCAGCCCGCGGAATGCTTGCCAGTCTGGGTCTCCACAGTGAGTCGGTCCCCGGGCCAAAGAAAGAAAACGGGCTACAAGATGGATACTGAAATTCAATTAATACCAAATAGAGACAGGACTTAAATAATGAGCACTATTAAAGAACACACGCACGCACGGCACTGGGCTAAGGAGTGGCTTCTGACATGCACATTATGTCGATCACCTCGAATGAGCTGCTTCCAGAACTGCAGAAAAGAAAGATTCCATTTGCTAGGAAATATAGACTCCCACTCAAGGAACAAGGGGACATTTTTTTCCACCTGTTTAAATTCTAACAACATCTATTTTAATTAAGAATATTACCTTGGATTTGTAGGAGAAAGCAGACCATAAAGCACTTTATGTCAATTAATCCTTGCATCAAAAACAAATGGTTGGTAGTAACATTTCAATTTCAATCAAAGAGAAAGAGCTTTAAAGAAAACCAGTGATTGATTGGTTTATGATCCTACAGTTAGTAAGAGAAGGATTTGAGGATTTGAAATGCAACTTCTGGCACTGACTTCAAGGTTCTTTCTCCCCACACAAAACTCCCTCCGAAATCCCTTAGGCATGATAGGGTCCCATCGCCTACATGTAATATTTGGTCATTGTGATGTTAATAAGCAGGAAGAGTGGTCATTTGCAAAACAAACACAATGTTATTTTGTCCCATACCCTTTACTCATCTTAAATCCTAGCAGTAATATGGCATCAAATATACTCACAAAAACATCTTGCCTCAAATATACTCACAAAACGTTTAACGATCTTTGCTCCACAATATTGTAGAGATACACAAAAATGATTTGACCTATGAAATGCAAGATTTGTGGTGATTTTACACATATCAGAAGAAAAGCCCAAAATGAATCGTATTTTGAATGACAAATTTAATGGCAACTTTATTTGAAAAAAAGAGACAAAAGCAATATTCCTTCTTTTATGCCTGGTTTCTCCTGGGAGTAAAAGATTCAACTGACTTTGCGCTGTTCAAAATGGTAAGCGTTCTTGCCCATTGCTTGTTACCAAACCATTTGCTTCACTCCTGCGGCACCGCGGTTAAGAAAGTGGTGGACTGACCATAGGATGATGGAGACAGAGATGACGACATGAAAGTGAATCAGAGTGGTCCATGGCTTCACATGGGCTCGAACTATGCATCTGAGTTTCAGCAGTTACATCTGTGTCTCTGATTTAAGGAGCAGGTGAAGATACCCCTGTCCCTGAGCAGCAGCACTGAATATGCTCCTGCAATCTGGCCCCAGAGCTCCTTCTTTCTGAGGAACCAAGAGTTGTACAGACAGCAGTGATAAATAAGAAAAGCAAGGGCTGGGGATATAGCTCAGTGGAATAAGCGCCTGCCTAGCAGGCGCAAGGTCCTGAGTTCAATCCCCAGTACCGCCAAAAAAAAAAAAAAAAAAAAGCAAAACCATCACCGGATTCAAGAGTTCTAATCATCTGATCTGTGATAGGAAATGTCACTTAGTGAAAGAATCAATCATTATGCAAAGTACTCTGTGTATATGTAGTTTTACTTTTTTTCCTCTTTTTTAAGCGTGGTGCGTGGAACCCGAGACTCTCACCTTGAGCTACTTTCCTGTCTTTATTCTTCATTCTTTGGACCCAGGGTCTCGCTTTACTCCTCCTGCCTCTGCCTCCCAGAGTGCTGGGATTAACGTGCATGGACCATCAGGCTGGGCTGCCCTCTGTATTTTTTATGTAAGTTATATATATTTATATATTTCAATGAAATCTATTAGTGGTCATTTTAAGCTATGTGATTGAAACTGCCAAAAGAGTGTAGAAAACTTAGTAGAAAACCTTCACAGACAATTTTCAGATCAGTTATATTTAATCTGTCTAGAATATGTTTTTCTTTGGAAAAAAGCAAAGGCAAATAGAAAAGTGTGTCAGCTTTGGAATTAATTCTTGAGGGCATAGCCTATATTTCACCTGCTTAAATACCTTCCTTTATAAAACCATGCTGTGTTAAAGTATCCTGCATTATTTTCTATATTTCTTTGTACATAACTCCGTGCCAGCATTTGTTTCTAAATGATTTCTTTAACTATGTCTGGGCTCCCGTTCCATGATAGCCTGTAAGCCAAAGGCCTCTGAGTACAGGAACCTTATTACTTATTAGTGAATCTTAAGGCTGATAGTTGTATGGATTCTATTTCAGATTACAAGTTAGTGCGCATAAATTCATAATCATGTTGAGGCTTTTACAGGTAAATTCAAGGCTTTTATACGTAAATGGATGCAACTAGAGACCATACTCATAAATGAAATAAATCAGACCTGCATGTGTAAACATTGTATTGTCTCCCTAGTGTAAGATCCTGAAAGCATAAATAAAATCTGAAAGGTACAGTAGATTTTGTGAAAAAGAAAGAAACTGCTCAGTAGGAAAGAACAACTGGGATGAGGGAAAGGAGAAAAGAAAGAAGGGAAGGGAAAATATATGCATATATACACAAGATAGCAAAGATAATTGTAGTACTAATTAGTTTGTTGAAAGGAACAGTTAATGTTAATTGTTTGATCAATCTTGCATTCCTATATCTGGTCACTTGAGCAACTACTTTGAAGATAACAATAAGTAATACAACAACCATTGTTGAGTTCCTATCATTTTATTTTGAAATTCTGTATCATTTTTATAGTTTTTATGTTGTTTTGCTTTTGTCTGTGTTTTTGTTATTATGCTTTTGTTCTTGTCTTTTTAAAATAAAAACAAATCATAATCATGTTCCAAACAGAGCTTTTTACAGAGTATAAGTACGAGGAATAAGCGCTGAGAGAAACACTCCACTCCTAATTTCACTCTACTTTTCCCCTCGTTTACAATGCATCAGAAAGTGAGGTTTTTATACATTTTCTTATCACTTTTCTTACATTAAAGTCATAAAAACATACAAATGGTCACAGGAGGAACACACATTTCACACCTCAAATTGTTAAACCTAGGTCCATAAAGAAGAATAGCAGAACTTTGTATTATGGATAATTCTATTAAAGTAGGTTAATGTTTAAAAGCTGTATAGAAGATTTGGGGATATTATTTTCATCTCTTGTCCCTCTCCCCAAAATTCTCTAGTCATAATCTCAAAACTGCAATATGCTTTACTTTGATACTTGTCCTTTAAGTTTTGAATTTCCCCCTTTTCATTTGGAGGAAGTTTGAGGTACAAAACAGAAAGTGAAGAACTATGCGATGGCAGGGAAAAGTAATGCCGATTTCTCAAAATTCTGAGAAAAATGAGAAAAAGTGTTCACATATATTTTTCTCTGTCTCTTTTTCAAGTTATGTTCTACATCTTTCATGTCTGGACCTTAGTAATGACACACAGAAAGATAGGAAGTAATTTTAAATAGTATGAAACAGTATTTTTATTATACATTGCAACTCCACATTTTTCATGGAGGTTTTCCATTTACTGTTAATATTTCATGAAGTGGAACAGTAAAATATCTGAACAAAAAATACTACTTAAAAGATATGAAGAGACATTTGTTAGAATTTGTATTTTTTGGACAAAACTACACAAGTCTGTGTGTTTTGGGTTAATCTACTTTGTAAGTGCTTGAGGTCAAACAGTAGGTCAGAGTAAAGTGATGAATTAACTAAGTGAAAAATTACTGTATATTAAAAATTTATATGTAATATCTGTGGAAATTTAAGTCCAAACAGCAAGTTAATGCACACCATAATATTTTGATATAACAAACTAAGAAACAGAAAGACTATTTAAATCACCTGCCCTAACCTTCACATTCTAGTGATTTGGTTGTTGACTGTGGACCTTTCAACTTAGAAAGATGTAATTTTTGTAGGCTTTACCATTTTCTAACCTGAGCCAAAGAACAATGAACTAAGTCATTAGGTGTGTGTAAACAGTGTCCCAAAGCTCTTTGATATTCTTTGTGGTTTTGTGTTGTGCTGTGAGAAATACTCAGAAAGCTTTGACAAGCTCACGAGTGATTAGTATTGGTCTGGGCTATAGGTTTTCATTGCAGCTGGATCGATCAGTCGTCTATAGGGCATGATTTTGAGATTGAGTGGTGCCCACCAGGCTGACCACACGGCCAGAGTTTAAAGATCCAGAAGAAGAAATCCATCACTGTGAAAAGCTGTGAAACTAATGGTCTATTCTTGTTCTTTGGGAGGTCCAGGGATTTTAATACCTTGAGTTTCATTAAAATCTAAATAAGGAATCGACGTTAGCAGTATAGTAAAGTGCAAAGAGAAAGACCCCACACAGAGTCCAAAAAATGTTATATACTTAATATAGAATGGAGAAACCACATTTGATGACTCTGCGCTGACTTGAATTAATGTATAGAAGTAAGTTTAAAGTAAAATGGAAATCATAGCTTGGACTTAAATATTTAGGGTTTTCTGACAGTTTAGTGGACACATTTTTCCTCCCACCTAGAACATGTGGCCAGCCTTTCACACTAGGCTGCTGCTTTTACAGAGCTAACAGTGAAGTGCAAAGAACCACACTCTGGTGTGGGACAAGGGTCTGGTGATATCCTGAGCGTGGCCTTCAGAGGGGGCAGTGTCCCCTTTGTCCACCTCAGTGGTCACAGTTCTTACAGATCAGTGTGTATCCAGGGAAATATATGCTACCCACTTATCCACCCAGCCGTCCCAAGAGGTAGACCTTAATGCCAATAAGACTGTAAAATAAAACTCTAAGTAAAAAAGAAAAAGATTTTAAAAAGTCACTGCTAAGTTTCATTTTGATCCATAAATCCATACACCTTAAACTCTGAAGCTTTGAAGGAGCTAACAATGATGCTGTGTAGCAACTTAATTTAGAATCAGTTCCATCCATGATGATTTGGAGGCTGTTTTTCATGTGTTGTCTGGGCCTCACCTCCTGCCAGGGAGCTGGCGTATATCTATACTTAACTCCATCTCTGTGTATCAACACCCAATGATATGTCTACTTCTCTGTGTAAGCAGATAACCATCTATACAGAGAGAGAAAAATATAGACATATTGCAAAATTCACATCCACAGATTAAAAATATAAAATGTATTTATAGAGTAGAAAATAAGTAGACATACCTATCCAACCATAATTAGACATAAGCATACATGTGTATAAATATATATTAGAAGTGTAGCTGTCTGAAAAAAGCATTCCTAAATCAGATTCTATAAAGTCACACATTAATCAACAATATAATAATCTGAGGTCTGACAATTTAGCAAAAACTGAATGGAATGCCAGCAAGTGGAATTAATTCTTATTCATTGGGGTGCAATGTGGAGGCATCTTGTCAATCAGCATACACAGTCTTTAAAGGGTCATGCATCCCTCACTGCTCATTCTAACAGGTAGCTATTTTAAGAAAATATAAGAAGAAAGAGCTTTACATACAGAGATGTTTATTAGAACATCATTTATATTGCCAAGATTTGGAAACAGAACTAGCCATTTATGTTATCAGTGGTAAATCACAGCATATTAACACAATGTACTTGTACAGAGCCATTAACATAACGAACATTAAGATTTCTAGTGCTATGCAAACATTTTAAATAACATGTTAAATGAATTATAGTTTGAAAATTTTATGGACTATGATGTACATCAACACAAAAACTCAAATGGGACATAATAAAATGTGGATATTTTTCAGTGAGGATCAATGGTTTTTTTCCCTATTTTTTTCTTTTAATTTATCTGAATTGCTCATGTTTTCTATGGTAGCATGAATTATTGTTTAACAGTGCCATACAATTAGCATTTTATTATGGTTACAAAAAAAATCTACTCTGCATATGAAGAGGGATAAGCTTGAGGAACATGGGGGTGGATGGGTGCATGCCAGGACCATGTTAGGTAAATCACATGCACAACTTTAAATATTGTGTGGTTTCTCAACAACCCAAAATATAAGTAAAGGATAGGAAGTAGGAAGTGGGGAGATCTTTTTCAAATGGGAAAGGGCTCATGGAGGGAAGGACAGAGGGGAGGGGAATGGGATAAACAAGAATTAGGATGTATTATCTACGTTAATGTATAAACTTCCCACTATAAATGTAATCATTCTATGCTGGAAACATATGCTAGTGAGAAAACATTAAAAAAAAAACTTTTGCCCTGAAAAATTTGTATCAAGTAGTATGTTCTAAGGTGAAAGACTAAAGGTAGATATAGGTTTCTGCCCTTGTGGACTCTAAGTAGAATGTTTTAGAATTGGAAGTTTAATTTGTCATTCTAGTAGAGGAAAAACTTCCCAGGAGGCCTCCTCACGGTCCTCACATGGTTCAGGAATGGGACTGGGCCATGGCCCAGCTCAACAGCCAGAAGGAAGCAGGAGGAAGGATTGAAACAGTGTGTTGGTGCACTGGAGGTCTGGGGAGCATTCAGGCCTGGCCAGCAAGATGCTTGTATGTCTCTGACCAGGACTTTGGTCTTCATGAGGACCCAGGGAAAATTTGTCTGAGATGTGGATGGAGAAGCAATTGATACTGCTTCAGAAAAAATGAACTGCCGGGACATGGTGGTGTATGCCTGTAATCCTAGCACTCGGAAAGCTGAGGCAGGAGGATCATTGCAAGTTCGAGATCAGCCTGGGTTATAAAGTGAGCTCAAGGCCAGCCTGAACTGCATAGTGAGACCCTGTCTCAAAAATACAAAAAACAAAGCAAAACAAAACAACGAAAAGAACCAGAAAGAAAGAATGAACTAGGTGGTTTCAGGAAGACTGGGTCAGGAGTTACCTCAGTCATCCAGCAATAAAGGACATTTCAGAAGTTTGGGTGAGAAACTGAAAGAGTTCATAGTGGATTTGTAAAATTTAGCTTTATCTCTACTAATTGTGGGATGCTGTAGCATCCTGCAACACTGTTGAAATCCACTCCTCAAATATACAGCAAGGCATATTTGATAAGTCATTTGTGAGAGGTAAAGGAAACAATTTTCATAAGTCCCTCAAACAGAGATTGGTGTCTGTTAGACTTTCAGAGAACATTGTCTCCATTAACTAGGCAGCAGCAGTGCTAATAGGGAGTGGTGAGCAGAAATGAATAGTCTTTAAAGGACAAAGTCAAACATGTTCTGTGTCCTCTATGGGAAGAGAGGGCAAGGAAATGCGTAGCAAGAATTACAGCTTGGTGACCTGGAAGAGTAATGGGAATACTCTTTGAGAGATGAAAAGCAAGCTAGAGGTCCAAACTGTGCTCTTGGCTCTTGAGTGTGCCAGTGCTAAGATGTTGGCTGTGCAACGTCAGTACAGAGGTGACATGCAGATATATGTGGGGTTCCTCATGCCACCGAGCTGCAGACAAGGCAGCTGCCAGGCAGGCATGAGTTGGGTGGAAGCTATCACAGCAGCTGAGCCTGACAGAGGCAGGAGGGAGGTGACCTGACCCGTTCGTGGGGAACTTAAGAGACCATAGCAAGGATGGAGTAGGAGCTACAGAAAGTGCCGCCCAGGGCATCACTCTTCAGGTGCACAGTGATGAGATGGTTTCATAAGAGGGAAACACATAAGATAGAGGAAAGGATAAGCTGGAAAAAGAAAAGGAAGACATAGGTAATTTGAAGGCCATCATGGAAGGAAACAGAGAGGCAAGCTGGTGGAGAGAAAGGGACCTTAGGTGGCACCATAGAGGTCCTTGGGTTGTTGTCCAAACTGCTTAGCGGCAAATGGCTCTTGAGTTTACAGATGTTGGGTTTCACAAAAATAATACTGAGCATTAATCACATCTGACACATCCAAGCTGAAAGACACATCAGGTGCAGCTGCACCTCAGCCATGCTGCCTGATGCAGTGTCAGAGCCTCGGCTCCTTCCATCCAAACCCTCCAGTGATCACGTCAGAGCCCCCACTATGCGACCCTGGACTCCTTGCTGACCCTCACGGTTTTGTAAGTCAGGGAAGACACTTCTAGGCCAGCAGGTTCTGGAGGTTCCTGGATGATTCTGAGAACCTCACTATTGCCCGATCTGAGCCTTGTTAACTTTACCTTCTGTTCAGACCTCAGTCAGCTCCTGTCTCTAAGACTGAGCATTGATGTCCTTGAGAATCCACCACCCTCACACATCGGGGCCTGCTCTCGTGTGGGTACTTTGCCTCAGGCGTAAGTACAGGACTGAGCAAGGCTGGACAGGTCCTCATTTGCACAAGCCCAGGCTGCCCCAATCCACATGGAAATGGCGCATCTTAAAACCCAGGGAAACCCGGAAACCTCCCTTACAGCCTCTCTTCGCTCCCTGCCTCATGTCTCCTTTCTGTTTCCTCAGCTTTAGAAAACATAGCTGCAGATCACGTCCATCCCTCCAGTGTTTCCTGGCTTTCTACACCCTAGGGGTACGCCCTATGCAAGCTCTGTGCAGGAACATGAGGTCCCACGTCCCTGCTCCTTCAGGACCCAAACACACACTGCAGAGCCCGCCGTCGTGGCACCAGCTCTGGAAGTACATTCTTCTCATTACTTGCTTGCTGTTTCATGAAGTGCAAGAGTAAAATAGCTGAAGAAAGATATGAAGAGATGTTTGTCAGAATTTGATAGAAAGAACATAGATTCTTCTAAGATAAGGGATGCATAACTGAAGAACATTAAAAATAAAAGAATGACTCCAAATGATATTAAGGAAACATGAAAATATTTACTTGGAAATTTTCATCATCTTATACATCAGCAAGCCAAACCTATGGTGACTTTTCCCTATCAGCTATCATTAATGTTCATTTATCCTTTCCTCTGATTTCCAAAACCCTATGCCAAACTTCCATGACTCCATAGAAGCTTATGTTCACGTGCTCACTTTCACGGCTGACCCCAAATGTTTCTCTCACTTCACACCTCCCAGCAGTGCTTATTGCTGAAATCTGACATAGACCCTGAATGCGTCCTATTGTTTGCTTTTTCCCACAAACCTCCTTTAAAAACCTCGGAACTCTGCCAGGACGATGTGTACACAGGTGTCAGAGATTTCCCTGAAGTGCAGTAGAGACGAAGGCAGCTGGTCCGACCCTCTGCTCACAGGCAGGTGCCCGTGCATGCTGGCAATCTGAGCCCGTGGTGGCACTGTCAGTCAATGGGGACAGGATCAGCTGAACAATTTGGAGGACTGGTTCAGCTTCTCTGAATTTTATCCTTCTCTTGCTCTCTTGCTCCCTGAGAGTCTTTCCTGTATAAACTACCAGGCCTGACTTTACTTCAGGATCTGCTTTCTCGAAAACCCAAAGGAAAAAGGAAACAATGCTCGAGTACTTGCTAACCTTCCCCACACTTAGAGCTGTGCTCTAGGAAGTTCCTCATACAGGCACTGCTCAGAGGGCTCCGCTCTGACCTAGGTCTGCCCACTCTTCCTCCTGGGGAAGTCTCCTCAACTCTCCCTCCCTGTCTCCTCCAGGCTTACCTCAGAAACTCAGTTCTCAGTAGAAGGCCCAGTGCTCTGGTCTCCAGATCAATGTCTTCCAAGCAACTCCAAAGGTTTACCAATGTGCTGAAAAAGCCAAGGCTCTTGAACTGCAGATATCAGCTTCCCAAAAGAAAAAAGTCAGCAAGATAATGACTGCCCAGGATGCCAGTTCTCTGGCTCCAGGAGATTTCCTCAGAGAGAATGGTGCCAGGGAGATTTCTTTTCTAACATATGATGCAGCCCAATGTACCCTAAAAAGCACAACAACATCTACTTGGGGTTTGTGGAACAATTTCTCTCTTAAGTAAATTGTACTGATAGAGACTCAAATTCATATGAAAATAACACCACCAGAAGTACACCAAGGACTATTAATCAGAGTTGTATTTTTTAGTAATGGGGATCAGAGAGAGAGACAGAGACAGACAGAGACAGAGAGAGACAGAGAGAGAGAGAGTCTTGCTAAAGCATAAGTTGCCCAGGCTGGGCTCAAACTTGTGACCCTCCTGGGTCTGCCCTCCAGAGGGCTGGGATTACAAGCCTGGTCCACCATGCCCAGCCTGAGCTGCTCAGTCTGAAGTGAGCAAGGTTCCAGACACCAGGCCCAAGAATGGTGAGAACTGTAGGAGGAGGGAGTTCTGCTGGCTGGACTCAGGACACCCCTATGAAAGAGGGTCATGTAGTACAGATTTAGGGAATTTATGCCAGTAATGCGTAATATCATAAATAATTTCAATAAATAATTTCATTTACTGTTCCTAATAGATAAGTACAATTTCCCACCTCCAAAATACTTCAGTGCAGAAAACATTTATAACCAGATTAACAGATAAGTCAGAAAGTAACAAGCATCAATTAGAAAACAATTTAAAATAACAGATTCATTCTCCAGAAAGATCCTGAGTGTGGGATGTGAGTCAGAATGAGAAAGAACGGCAAAGCCAGACCCGTGTGAGCGGAGCCAGATGCCAGCGCTCACAGTCTGGGGGCTGCGGTCGGAGTAGAAGCCAACTTTAGGGCAGAATAAATACAACACAGTGGTGCTTGGTGGTATCATCGCACTAATTATGGGGTGTGTCTCCCATGGGTGGAGACCAGATTCACAGGATTAATCCTGACAACCACAGGATTGAAGGAAAACACTGAAAATGACAAGAACTTCCTGTTGGGAGGTTGCTTGATGAATCCCGTGTGCTTCTGTTTGCATTTATTTATTTATTATGCAACCTGACCTCGCTCACTAATTAGCACCTACTGGCAACTTCTATTGGGATTGTACGCTGATCATCCAAGGAAGTAATTTGAAAGGTATTAATTAAGCTCTAAAGAGGGATTTTGAAAAACACACATGATTTTTTTCTAGCTCTCTGCAAGTATCTGGCCACCTGCCTCCTTGTTTCCGTGCTTGTTTCACAGCCCTGACATGAGCGTAACGAGAGTGTGTCTGGAGTTCCATCATAGTGTACGTTCTTTCTCTCTTAAAGTATTTTTTTCATTTCCGTTCAGATGATATGATCTACTTTCTTCAAAACTCAGCATTCCATTCACAGTATAAGGTTCACTCTCACACTTGCGATTGTCGGAGGGAGAGGAAAGAAAGTGGCACACATCAGTCATTCAAATCCGGACAGTATGAGTCGCAATGACAAGGATTAGTAGAGGTTAATTCGTCTTTCACTTAAAAAGTCCTGGCGTCCCCGCAGTACCGTTGTGGGGCTTGAGAAGGAAGAGTAAACACCATGTGCCTCTGAGGTGCGCCTTTCCCTGTTGTCGCCGCACATGCGCCTCGCTGTCTGCGTTGGCAGTTTGTGTTTAGCTGCGTGTTCTCAAACTACTGTTTCCCAAGAGCCTGCAGCTGGGCAGAAGGACTTCCCAGGGAAAATTCTGGTGTACCAGTAGGGAAATATCATCCATATTCAGAGCTGGTTTGCGGGTGGGTTGGTGGATTTATTTATTTATCTCTGTATGTATGTGTGTAATTTATCCTTGAGAATATTACTTGCATTTTAAAGTGTAGCATTCAACTGATTTTAAATAAATCATCATAATACTATTTTGAATGTTTTTACCAAGTGATTTATTAAGCTGTGTCTTCCCAGGCCTACATGATCAATGTTTTTTTATTCATCAAACATTACTTTTAAGAGCAATCTATTCAGCCAAGCATGGTGGCATATGTTTTTGCAATCCCAACATTCTGGGAGGCTGAGGCAGGAGAATTTCAAGTTTGAGCCCAGTTTGGGCAACCCCAGGACAGCCGCACCCTTTGCTAAAAAGTAAAAAGGTGTATAGATGCTGAGGCTATAGCTCAGTGCCAAGATCCTGGATTCAATTCCAAGTACTGAAAAATAGCAGAAGAATTCTATGTGCAAATAATTTCTCAGTTTCTTGTCTTTTGCTCCAGTGGTGGCAATTTGAATGGAGCACTGAACCATGCCCCCAGGTGGGTTAGAATTCAGGAAACCCGGACACCTGTCTCACCATGAAAAGAGTCATTAATAATATGAGTAAGTAAGAAATAACGGGAATTTCAGCAGAATTACATTTTTTTCTTTAAAGAAATGGTTCACTTTTACACATATTATTTGAAACTCTGCAACTCATACTTGTTTTATGACTCAAAGAATCGTGAATGAATATTTGAAAACAAGGGAAGATGGACATTATATTCCAAATATTATATGCTTTAGGTTCCACTAACATGTATATACTAGCAATGAAATATCAAAAAAAAGCAAAATAATCCTATTTGTAGAGCATTAAAGGAAAACCTTAACAAATGTGGTGAATCAAGTAAAAGACCTGATGGTTAAAAATTATAAGACACTGGGAAAGAAACTGAGGAAGGAGGAATAATAAATTAAATAATATATCCTTGCATAGGAAGAATTAATTTTAGAATATCTGTACTACCTGTACAGCAAATTTACATATTCAGTGTAATTCTTATCCAAATTCCTGGGAAACTTTTCACAAAAACGAATGAAACGATCTTGAATTTCACATGGAATCACTGAGGGCTCAGATAGCCAAATATGTCCATAATCAAAACAATCCGAAACTGGCCCGAACATAGACACACCAGGCAATGAGGCATCACAGAAAACCCAGAAACAAACTGGGAAAGGACGAAGGGGGGTCTCTGCAATAACTGCTGCTCGGGAAGCTCAGGAAGCTCAGTGCGCTCTCCCAGAAGCACAACAGTGAACCCTTGTCTCCACTCACACACACAATCAACTCAAAACGGCTTAAGTACTTAAAAGTAAGACCGAGGCAGTAAAACTACTACAGGAAACATTGGAGGGAGCCTTAGTGATGTTTGTCCGGGAGATGCTTATTTGGATCTGAGCACTAAAACCATGGTAGAGCAAACCATTCAGCCTTAGAAAGAAAGAAACGCTATCGTTAACATGGACGAACACGGAGAACACTATGGTAAATGAAACGAGCCTCCAAAGAGAAAATACAGCACGATCTCATACACAGGATCTGCACAAGGTCCACTTACAGAAACGGAGCAAACTGCTGGTTATTCCAGGCCAAAGAGCGGCCTGCAAGCAAGAAGAATGGAGACACTTGTCAAAGAGCAGCAGATTTCAATTAAAAAGGAAAAGTAAGGGTGAATAAATGCTGAATTCCTACTGTCCAAATGGGTCGCACCAAGAATCTACCATATACGCCAATAGATTCTTCCTTAAATGTTCTATTGCAAACAAAACTAAGTATGTGTAGAGATAGCTATGTTAATTAAGATAATTTTGTAATACATATGTATATCAAAACTGCACCTTATACGCCGCAAGTGCACACAATTTTGTTTTCTGTGTCTTCTCAAGTAAAGGTAGGAAAAAGTAAATGAGTTTAATCAAAAAGTAAATGAAGATCAGTGACAACAAAGATGTTTATGAAGTGTATTTGCAGCGTGAACTCCCTTTTCCTCTTCTTTACGTTGGCTCCTTTAGCTCTCTGAAATTATTTAACCTTGGCCTTTTCAGAAGCTGAGCAGTGTCTTTCCTAAAGGGCATTTTCATTCCTACGATCTTTTACATCTCACAGAAAATAGTCTTTCTGTCTGTCTCCAGCCAACAGATTTGTGCTGAGTGTCTTCTGTGTTTCAGGAACTGAGCTGCTACAGCTAACAAGAAGGACAAGATTATCCTACTAGAAGGCATCAGGGAGTCGTGGTTTGGGTGTGTGTTCTGGAGCCAGCCTGCGGAGGTACAAATTTCACTTCTACTTTACAAGTTGTATACTTTTAAAGAGAGGGAAAAAGACTTGGATTGGGTGTGGAATTTCAGGAAAATAAGAAAGGCAAGAAAGAAGTTTTCAAGCATTCATAAGATACAAAGAATTTGGGTAGAAAAAGAAATGAATGTTATAAAAATTTGCTGTGGGCAATGATGTCAGACATCTTCAGTTCTCCTCTATGTTTTCAAATGCAAATATATGTGTATGTTGATATGAGTAGCGTACCTGGATGCATCTAATTATAAATACAGATACATTGATATATGTTGATTGGATTGTTTGCGGTAGGCACTGGGAGATAGTGGGGAGTGCCAGGGTTGAACACCAGTGAGAAACAAAGCATCTATGCTATGCTGCAGTGGGAAGCAAAAACAGCAAAATAGCTTCACGATTTGCAAGTGAAGTTCAGGACAGCAGGACTTTCTACTTTCTGAAAATCCCACGTGGGGCTTTTCTCTGCCTATTAGGGACTGAGGAAATTGCTGGCACAACTGCAGAGGCAAAACCCGACTGTACTTGTTGCCAGCTGGGTATCCCTAATGGGCACAGCTGCCATGGTAAATACGGATACTTTCTAGTCCTGTTGGAGACCATTAAACAATGTCATTTTTTCCTGTTACTCAGACCTTACCCAGACCATAGGCAGGGCCATCACGTGCTTCAGATAGACATGGCTACTTCCTCATGGATCTTACAAGCAGAGAACACTGAAATCAGGTGGCAAATAGTACTTTTCTAAGTTAGTTATTAATCTTAGCCACATAAGACAACTTGGGAGACTTTTCTAAAAATCTGATTTAATAAAACGAATGACTGAAAAGTCATAATCACATTTCCAAATACATAGTACATAGTAATGTTTGTTATGTCATTTTGAAATTCATTTGACATTTGTTTTCCAAAGACTATTTGAACAACTTTTGGAGCCAGTATATATACCTTTTAATTGTTTGTTTTGGTTGAGCATTTTTAGTGCAGCAACTGGGGAGCTTTGCTAATAAGTTTAATATTGGGATCACAGAATACTGCTCTTCTGATCATTCTCCCTTACTTGTGTCCTCTGTTAAAACAGCAGCACAGGTAAATTATTTTAAGAGTCATTTCTAAGGGAAATAGGGCTTAAGAGAGAAAATGCAATTTCTTAAATATACCTGAACCAGAATTTCTACTCATGTATCCCAAAACATCATGATATATTCAGTCCTATATTAACTTTGTAACACATTGTTTCTGTTTAGGCATAAGCATCTTTAGCTAAGAGAAAGGTAGTAGAAAAGTATCTTTTGTCATCATATAGAATAATGTAAATTATATTTTAAAAAATAAACAAAATGAATGACTGCTGCTTGATTACGGCAAAACATTTCCTTTTCTACTTGGTTCTGCCTTCTCAGATCAATCATGTCTTTCTTTTCCAACCCTCTTTCCTTCTCTTTCACCTAAGCTACCTGATTTGAAATGTCTGTCTGTCTTTCTGTCTTTCTGTCTGTCTGCTCGTGTATCTATCTTCTATCTGTAATCTATCTCATTACCTAAAGGTGATACCTAAATATTCCCTAATAAAGTGCCACATAATGTTCATAGGTGAAATTCTCATTCTTAGCAAACCAACTGCGTTAGAAAGCAGAAACAATTCGCAGGAGCTATCAGACCTACACACTTAGGACACAGTCTTTAATCAACACTTTTGTTCATTGTGTCTGTCCTTGGGAAGTCCATTATTTCTCCACATATGCATAGTTCGAGACCTGAACATTGGTTTCCTTTCTTGACTAACATAATTTCTAGGAATTGCTGGGTATGAAGCAGTTGTGTAGTGGACAGCAGCTGAAAGACTGCTATACCTGAAAAAACTTTTTACTAAGTGAACAGGCTCAGGCAACCTCTGATGTCAAGATTTTCGGAGTTCCTACCCTTTACAAGTTACTAGTGCCTGGATACTATTTTTCCTAAGATTTGAATTATCCATATTTCTAGCTTTTGTTTTCTGTTAAAGTGGAAATGATTTAATGTATTGCCATACATTGCATTTCCTGAGACCCTCTCTTACACCCTTCACCAGACTTCCTTAGGCTTAACAATGCATTCCAACTAGGGATCAATGCTAATTCTCATGCCCAACATAAAAGACATAGTAATTATCCAGGATGTAACAGGCTGTTTAGGTGTAGTGCTTATATTGCCATTTTGTTAACAGATTGACAAGATATGGTTCAGATTTTTAGATAGGCCTGAAATGAAGTCAGCACAGTCAGGTAATTTTTATTGATAAAGAATTTTCCAAGCCATTCCAAAACTATGTGTCAGAGCCAGCTCCACGAGAGGCACCCCCTCAAAGATCTTTGTCCCTCCCCTCTGCTACATTTACAGGGATAATGTTGAATATTTTGTCAGTGGTTTTCTGTGATGCTGCTCCTTCACTCACCTCCAAAATCTAATGAATAATAAATATTCTATCTGTAAAATAAGCACTGTCCAGCCACCCCACAGCCCCTGTCCCCTGCCCAGCTGTCTCCACACTAACCTACTCTCTGTGGCTTCTAAGACTTCACACAGCAGAACAATGAGCCCAGAAATGGATGTTGTTACCACTGCCTAGCCAGAGCCCTCTAAGGATGTTCCCCTCGCTAGGGGTAAATCTGCAGCACCTGTCTGGATGTCCTGGCTCTGTAGAATGGGGGCCCTGTGGCTGAGGTCCTCTGATCAGACTGTCCACCACTGTCTCCCGCAGGGGACTCTGCTCAGAACCAGGAGCTCATGGCTCTCCTGTCCCAGAGCTGGCACTGGCTTGGACCTCATCCTGGAATGTGCTTCCCTGTCTATTTAGGGTGTCAGCTCACACGTGGCTTTCTCAAATAAGTCTCTTCTCCCACGAGGTCTAGGATCTATCTCCTCCCAGGCACAATCTCCTGTTCCTCATTTCTCTCTCCTTCATTGCTTTTTCCCCTGAAAATTCATACACAAGGCCCATTTTTCCTTTCCTCCTTGTAGCCTAAACCCCACAATAGGATGAATTCCACCTACTTCATGCCCCACTTAAAGCACATTGTCTTAATAGGCCTTATACTTATTAGATGCTGCATAATTACTGAATGAAAGTTTCATTAAATGAGGGGGAAAATACACATAAATTCTGAATCTACATATGAAAATGTTTGATTTGTTAAACTATTGAATTGGCTACTGGTATGGGATATTTTAGAATAAGACAAACTTTTTCATAAAATGAATTTAACCAATCAAGGAACTCAATTACTGTATAGGATGAATAACATTGACATTATCACTAATAAGTTTAATTTAAAATATAGTCTCAGGAGAAATGTTCAAAGAATTCAAAAGTAAGACTTTTTATCATATAAAACATAATAATTTATCATAGTTATTTTGTTTCAATATTTTTAAAAATTTATTAATCATAAAATCTAAGCCATGAGAAACAGCTTATTAATTCCTTTCCAATTTCAATAGTACCATTTTATTTTTAAATGTGCTTGTTGCTTAACAGTTAGATAATGTGTTCGTGTCAGATTTCACAAGCCTGACAGCAAATCCCCATAGGAGTGCTCCTGTGTACCATATGGGTTGGGTCATGCAATGCTCAGAGAGTTCTCACCAAAACTAGATCGTGGTAGTTAACAGCTGGGGTAGATGTTGACTCCGTCCTGCGGGAGAGGATACTTCACACATTCTCGGCTTCAGGCAAAGGGTCGTGGGTGGTTCCAGTCTCCATCACTCTCCTGGATCGTCTTTCGTGGTATCTGTGGTGGGCTCCCTGGACTCTGGGCTGTGAGGTGGCAGGACTGACCATCTCTCACCCTGCCTGTGTGATTCTCTGCAGATGCTCCTTTGTGCTGTTGTTCTGCCACCTTTGCCAGTCCCCAGGGACCCAGTATCCCATTTCCTGTCCAGGGAACTTCTGTCCCCAGATGGGCCTAATGTGAGAACCTAGGATAGACACACGCCAGCTCTGTTTTGGGAAGTGCCCAGAAGGATACAGTATAGTCCATTTCCTGGAGAACTCTAGTTCAGTCCTATTTCAACACAGTAATGAGTCCGCTTCCTCCTGCAAAGATATTGTTTTGTTGAGCTTGAACCATATTGATTGCTCCAACAGCAACGAACCCTTTCCCAGCTCTCTGCATTGCACTTAACCTCTTCAGGTAGCCACGTACCACGCCTTCCTCCCAGTAGGGTGCGGGCCTCAGCAGATCTGCGAAAAGGACTGCCTCATTGTAATCTTCTCTTTCTGCATGATGAACAATTTCCTCATCCTTTAACATACAGAGCCTTTCAAAAGATGTAGACCAAATTCATCTATGATTCCTTTGGGGATTATATGTTTGTTTTATAATGCAGCAATCATCAGTGATATTTTTATAATAACTTCATGGGGGTCATTAGGGGTTGTACAAAGGGCTTGGATGTGCTGAGCAAGTATTCTACCACTGAACTACCTTCCCCATCCATTCATGTACATATGTGGCATGTATGTGTGTATGTATATGGTATGTGTGTGTGCATTTGAGAGAGACAGTTGCGAGTTGCCCAGGCTCCTCAAGCTTACTATCCTCCTGGTTCAGACTCCCAAGGAGTTGGGAAATCAGACTTGAACCTTCAGGCCTGGCGTGAATTTCATTTTTTAAAAATTGGCAATTTGCTTTTGGCTCGTTGTTGACCATAATTATTTGCATAAAAATGGATCTCTGTTTTAAGTGTAAGAAAATATTGCATTAAAATATTAAGGAGGCTAATGTCTTCTGGGATTTGATAAAAAGTTATTCAGTGACAGTTCTGAAAGTATTTAATATCTAAACTAAGAATTGCCAGTAAAGACTAACTTGATTAATATAATGTGCTGTACCCTATGACGTTTTATGTTATGTACATGGGATAATTACACAAATGTGTATGGCCTACACATTAGGACATTATGTATATCACATTATTAATAAATAATTACATAAACTACTTTTACAAAAATATGTCTATACTGATCCTGTATCAATTTAGTCCCATGAAACAATTTTCAAATTTTAAAAATAATCAAGATAAATGCTATTTGGTACAGATCTGAGACAATGTTGAGGTATTTACAGAGTTACTTTTGTCTTGAAAAAGTAATTTTCAGGATGGGAATATAGCTGCTTGGCTAGTGCAAGGTCCTGAGTTCAATTCCTGGTACCAAAAAAAGAAAAAAGAAAGAAAGGAAAAGCAATTGTTATTTTGTGTTCTACAGTGTGTTGGTCAATATGTTTTCTCCTCCAAAAATTTTCTTCTATTTATTTAGCTTGCCCCATTGCAAAATTAATAAGCAATGCTCCTGGCAATTTTACAGCTTGGTACACTTTCCGCTGGTGTCTTGCTTTTTATGGTGAGTGGGATTATTTTTAATAGAGCTCTGTTCTCACCATTCTTTAACATCTAGAAAGAGATAGAATGAAGTTCTTTATCCCTAAAAGTTAGGTCATGTGGAGCTTGCTTCTTGTTGTATGATTTGTGAAAGGTTAATGAGCTCCAATTTCAGATTTTGCTCACTTATTTACTATAATTGATGGTCAAAGAGGACCATCAATCGGGACTTTCAGACTTCTGCCTCACCTTGCTGCTGCCAGCACCCCATGATATATGAATGGGTGTCTTGGGACGCTCTGACTGGAAATCTTATACTCATTTCCCTTTTTCTACCATGGCCTTAGTCCCATTTCTGTAACAGTCTTTCTAAACACACCTCTGAAAATCACCCGAAGCCCCTGGAACACACACAGACGTGTCAATCTTTCGACGCGGTTTCAGTCTCTGTAGGAAGAGAGGTCCAAACAGTCATCCACGGAACTCAGAGAACATCAAGGAGTTGAAAATCTTGGAGCTTTGATCCCTTTGCTACTATGATAAAAAGTAGCTCTGATTTCAAGTGCTGCATATGCTGGGCTCCCAGGAATAATTTTGGATGTACTATAAATTGTTCCACTACACACTACACTTTTCCCTGGGGAGAAGTAGAAGTCTGAAAAATACAGGTGTCTAAATGAAGTGGAAACAGCGGTGTCCTTTAGCTCACACTGCAGTCTGCCCCACATTCCATTTGCCCTCCTCTGAAATCTTATGCATCCAAAACAAACGAAACACTACTGAAACGCCATTACTCACCCCAAAGAAATTTTTGCGCTTTTTAACTTGTTCAAATCTTATAATAAAAGCGTGGTTTGAAGGTTATCTCCTGACCACTCAAGTCACACCTAAATGGAGTTCCTTCGGGGATTTATTATTGTGCTCTTCATGTATCATGCCTGTAACTGCTGTGCTACACTGTGCAGCGTTTGTCATTTAACATGATACTAAGCATGTCATCTTAATTCCCAAGTCACATTGTGGAGTCACAGAACATTTTGCATCTGCACTGCTAGGTATCTCTTTGAAGGGTGAAGAGTAGGTACAGATGTGCACCTCACAGTAGTAAGTATCTTGGAGTAATGGAATGGAGGACACCTAGACACTGCAGTGAGTATATTTTATTGACTTTTTAATAGGGAGTATATTCAGAACAAATTTACTCAAACTAAAAGCACCAATTAAAAAATTGGCTCATATACTTAAATAAAACTAGAAATACATCAGTCTTAAGTATGCTTTAATACTGTCTGTTTACTTTACCTCTGGGAACCTCCTGAAAAGTCCTGCTGACTGGGTTAAGTTGCCTGCAATGGGCTCTCTTGGATCCTGTACATGAACCCACCACAAAAATGTATCACTATATATAAAATGTGCTGTTTGCTAGCCCTTAGACCATATGGGAAAAGAAATATAACTTTTACCTAATGGATCCCAGTACCTAATAAAGAGCTGGTAGAGAGAATGAAATATAAATATTTGCTAAGTGAGTAAATAAACCATAAATTAAAATGGATTTTGAAGTAGCGTATTTGGGTTAAATTATAAAACATCTTCATTCCTAAAGAAATGAAAATCTCTAAAATAAATTATAACCCAACCTTTTAGTACTTGTTTACATTACGCAGTTTTCACATTATTTCTACATTTTCTCTATACTGGGTTATATAGCCACTGTACTAATGAAGGAATGATTTTACCCAAGGATTGTTTTAAAAATCACATGCATTAATTTGAAGTAGTAATAGTATCATTTACTTTTTCATAGCCTGAAAAGTACAGTATAATATAAATGAGCCCAATTTCTGTCAGTTTCCTGTCAAATATGTGTCTACTAATGATTTTTTCACTTTATATTTAAGTCAAAGCAGACAATATTATAGTATAATAAACACTTGTATATTTATATACTATTCAAGTCACCATATAGATTTTTAATTTCAGATTATTTATTAAAAATTTTAAACTCATTGGAATGATTTCTACAAAGTATTAAACTACTTTTATTAGCAATGATGAAGAAAAGCATAAATATGTAATGGTCAAACCAAACATGCAAAGTTGTATATTTTATATTTTTATTTAATATACATTATCTAAACACCCACCCCAATGATTACTTTCAGAACAAGTTGTTTAATGGTTAAGACAAGTGTCCTTCCTCTTTTGATTTTTTTTCTGACAAGCAGGTGGCCCCAAATATTTATCAAGATAACATGAACTGAATTAGCAAGCTCACACCATCCCTTTTCCTCCCATAGTCCTGGACAGCAACTTGAGCAGACTGAAGTGGGACTTGGGAGCCACATGCTCTGGGACTTCTCAGGGTCGTACTCATTATCAAGGTGTTCCTTGGCATGAAAACATTTGTGATCACTAGGCCGACAGCCTTGCCCTCCCTGTGGATAGAGGGGGTGACATACTCCTGGTGGGCCAACTGCAAATGTCAACAGCTGTGGCAATATATGATCAACGGCATCTTTGAAATTTTATTCCCTGGGGAAACAAGGAAAGTTGTTTCATTGTGGGAGAGTTGGGTTTGTCCTCTGTCGCTGTCTCATGGAGCGAGGACCTCTGGGTCACATTCTCTGTAGCACCAGCATTACCTTGTCAAACACCCGGTATACTGTCACCAGGCTAACCAAGAGCTGCCAAACTCAGAGGCTGAACATGTCAGGAATGTTTGCTGAAGAGTGCATTTAAATATCATGGCAAATTATCAAACTAAAATAGAAATATAACAAATACATATAGTAATAAATTAAATATTTGTCACATCAACTAATATTGTGAAATAAAACTATCTATAATGGAAATAGTGAAATTTCAAGAATTTCCGTACTACCACAGCATGATTTTTCTCACATAATACAAATGATTGGCTTTGAATTGAAGAATGAGAGTTCAATTTTGTTATGATCTTTTAGAGTGTATTTCAAATTTAATTTAAAACAACCTTTGTTTCTTACTGTTTGAGTTTTATTGAATTAACCAATATTTTTCTTTCCACTGCATTCTTTTATTCACAAAAACAGTTAAGCTGGTAAGTAAATATAAGCATTAATCTGTTTGGACAATAGAGAGAAAGACATGTTGGTAAAGGCTTGCAGAATGATTTTGCCAACAAATTTAATTCTTTTGAAACTTTCCTGCTATTAAAGGTTTATTTAATAATTGAATTGCTGGAATAAGAAATTATATTTGCAAGTTAAAATCAACAAGAGACTTTGTCAATTCCATAGAAATGCTATTATTCAAATGAGCCTTCCATTACCAAGAATTTCACAGATTAATAAACTTGTCCTCATCTCCACTAGAGAAGGTTGCACAGGTAAAAGGAGCGTTTCTGGAATTTGCATTTACAGATGGAGAAACTGAATACTGACACGGGTTGACGTGACTCTTGACAGCGTTCCTGCAGCTTATATGGGACAGGCATACTTGTGGCCTCCTCCGGAGGGAGGAACACACACTCCAACATTCAGGATGGTAAAGCTACACGTTCGTGGTGCTCTGTTAATGTCTAGGGAAGCAACAACCAAGAGCTGCGAACCGTGGGGCTCGCACAGCTGCCGCACTGCTCTGGAGAGCAGAAATTCTACGTCAAGGGCTGGTTCCCTTTGAGGATTCTGGGGGAGAATTTCTCGCAGGCCTCTCTCTGCTCGCTGCAGTTCCTGGCCACCTCACAGTCACTGGTTCCTGTCACCTTAGTATTTCTTTCTCTACTTGCCTTCCTGGAGCTCCGCTCCCCATGTGCACGACAGTGTCCACTTTCTGCCCTCAGGAGGGCACGAGTCTTACACAATTACAAGTCAGACCCTTCCAAAGTGTGTCCTCATTTTAACTCGTTTCATCTCAGAGATCAAGGACAATTTCATTCATTCACACATGAGGGAGTCAGGGCTAGACGGTGCCAAGTTTGCAGCTTTAGAGTGGACAGTTGCTTATACCAGGGCCCACACCACCTGCTTTCTCTGGGGCAGCAGGAAACGTCCATCAAATAGCATAAGATAAGATGGGCACAGTAGGCCCCTGCATTAGTAAACGCACATTCGAGACTGAATGATTGAATAGAGGCAACCTCTGTTTAATTGCAAAGTTAGCAAGTAAAGATGAGTAGATAACAAAATTATTTTCAGTGTTTCAGAGGGTTGAATGCATTTGGATAGACATTATAAATTATTATTATAAATGAAACTTAAAATGCAGCATAGTGACTTTAATGTACTCTTTTTAGATACTTTAGCAAAGCTGTCTCTCTTTCCCCTACCTACCTCCCCGTTCCTTCTCTTCTTCCTTTGGACAGAGAGCTCTCGCATATTTCCTCCATAAAGGCAATCCCTCAAGTCGCTTCCGTCCCTTAGGTTCTGAATATTTTACCAAATTGTTTTGGGAGAAAAATGGTGGAAGTAGAATGGAAAGTCGATCACTTATCTCAAAATGTAGCTCTGAAATATGTGCTATTTCAGAGTTATTAAATTTACATTATTATCTATTTACCATTATCTTTTGGAAATTACTTTATGTCCACTGCATATATGAATTATTTCTTCTTTGACTACTATGTGGAAACATTAAAGTACTTATAAACCACACTTGGATTTTTACTATTACTTATGAATAACTCAGTAGTTTGGGTCACTTAATACTTTCACAACAACATTTCTCAGAAGTATAACCTACATTTTCAAAAACAGTATTGTCTACATGGGTAATACACTGAACGAA
>PVLD010003035.1:35000-151141 GCA_004027595.1 Dinomys branickii
TCCCTTGGTGCTGACGGTACAGTTAGCTTGACGATTGCAGAAAGGTTTACTCATTTCCCTAAATGTAAGACATAATTCACGTGTCCAGTAAATACACACACACACACACACACACACACACACACACACACACACACATACACACACACGTGTGCACATGAGCTGTCACACTATAAATGTCTAAAGGGAGTTTTAATATTGATTCTTTTAAATAATCTATTTTTCCAGATTCATGATTCAGTTTTGACTCATAAGTTAAATATAAAAATTGTGTCCATCAAGACAGTGATTAAAGTACTAATATATTTTAACTATATAAATTTTCTAGGGCTGCCATAACAAAGCATCAGAGCCCAGCAGCCTTCAACAGGAGCTTTATATTCCATTTTCTGTTTGCCTTGGGCATAGCTCTCACTTCCCTAGGTCTTTGCAGTGTAGCTTGTATTCTCATCTCCTCTTCTTATAAAGATATCAGTTATATTAGGTTAGGACCAGTCTAGATGACCTCATTTCACTTTTTTTACCCTATTTAAGCCCTTTCTTTTAAGTGCATGCACAACTGTGAATCTTTACTTCAGTCAGTAGGAGAAGAATTTTAACTTGAGCAATAGTTGGGTCTCAAAATGTACCCTTCTGATGGAAGAGAGGATCTTCCGGAAGCTCTGCACTGTTCTTGGGAGGGGTGCTCTATGGAAGCCAGCAGGAAGTGCAAGCAGAGAGGCAGGTCCCAGAGGGCAGTGAACACAGGCTTCACAAGATGAAGAGAGGATGCTGGGTGCTCATGGGGCCAAGTAGCCAGTTACATCTGTTCAAGGAGAGCCCCGGAGGAGGTCCTGGAATCACATTATTCAGAAGCAGCTAAGGAACATTGGTGTGACTTGTGAACTTAGGGAAAAATGTGACAGGACACATTCCAGAAGGTTCTTAGGGGAACTGCAAAGGAATTGTTTGGAAAGGTCATTCTAAAAAAAAAAAAGAGGTGTCTTACCAACTGAATATATGTTTATATTAACAGCAAGGACATTTGAAAGCTTGTAGTAAATTATAATTTTTTACTTAATAGAAAATACACAAGAAAAACTGTGAAATTAACTTGTTCTTTGATTAAAGAAAATACCGTATCTCTTTTAAAGGTAACCCATATTAGTATTCTTAATTTATATACTGCAATTTTAAGTCAACATTTATAAATATTTAAGTCAATTCCATTTGCATTAAATGTAATAAGCCTTCATGTTTCCTGAACATAACAGAATGAATTTGAATTTACAAGTAATTTTCATACTCTTTTGAAGCCAGAGGACAGACTACACACATAGTTTTTAAAATTATGTCATAATTTACAATTTAATTCATGAGAGAAAGTTGTTTTAAAATGTCAAAGAATAAATTTATTATAATTTATCATGACTGTTGAAAAACCTTTGCTTCCTAAATGACACTATACACAAAAAACACTTGTATTTTTAATGGTTATCTGAGTAATGTTGGTTGCATTTCTGCATCTGCTATGTAATTCTTTTCAGGGAGTGGAATGCACATAATTGGAAGACTGCCAAAAAATGAGAACAAAGCCCTTATAGAACTTAGAGCTGTAGAAGAAATAGACAACAATTAACAAGTGAATTAAAATATTAAAGATTATGCTAACAGCCACGAAGGAGCTCTTTTTTGAAAAAGGATTATGCTGGGGGAAATTGAAAGGGTATCTTGATGCATTAGTTAAAGAAGATATGTTTCTTGAGAGGGAGATGGGTGAGCTGAGACCTAAAGGAGGAGGAGAAATAATGGCAAGGTCCAGAAAAAAAATAGATGGAAGAACCAGCATCCTGGGCCCCAGCGGGACAGAGATCCATGTGTTGAGGTCAATGAGCTGTGTGAAGAAGGCCCCACATAATCTATGGGGGCTACACAAGGGCCATATTGGAACACTGATGGACTCCTCACGGACTTTTCTCTTTCTCTTCTAAACTCCATATTCCAAGATTTTTTTTTTGTACAGGTGTTACTAGAGATTGAATCTAGGGCCTTTTTATTGAAATACAATGTAGTCCTTTTTAAAAAAAAATATTCTTAGGCAAAATCTCATTAAGTTCAGGCTGAGTTTGAACTTGAGATCTTTCTGTTTTAGCTTCCTAAAGTACTGGAATTACTGGAAAAGGAAAGCCTTTTAGGCAAAAGAATCAATTTTGTTTGACTTGCATTAGAGTAAAAGTATGTGTTCACATAGCCTTTCCCCATTCTTTCCTGTATGTGGAGCTCCCGGGTTTTGCTTGGCTACTAAATATTCTATTTCCCAGCCTCCCTCAGCTCTGGGGGTCCATTAAATGTATCCTTACCTGTAGCATATTTTGTGTTCCTCATGCAAAGAAGTCTTCCCTCCATGCCCTCTTTTCCTCCGTTCCTGACATATTGCAAACTCATCATGGTGAAAAACGAGGAGGGTGCTGTAGGTGGTTTGGTGGTCCTCAGAGACAGAATTCCAGACACCATCTAATTCCTACCCTGGCACATGAGAAAAATAAAATGCTTGTCATCTGAGTGGCTGTAAGACTCCGACCGGCTGTATATATTAATTAATTCAATACAAGGTATTTATTCATATTCTGCAAAGAGACGGTGGCAAGACGGGAGCTAACGAAGAGAGCGCTGCTATTTCAGTAGTGTAGGTGCGAAGTAGTGCTGGCTTAGATTTGTCTCGTGCTGGAGCGGTGAGACAGAACAGATGGGTTTGAGATTTAAATTTATGTTAGAAATATAGAAATTAGACACGTTAAGAGGTAGACAGCAGAATAGAGAAAAAAGAGGGAAATTATAGGTGTCACCTGGTTTCCAGGCTTGAAAAAAGAAGCAGCCAATGGTAATTTCTTCCAGGAGGCAAAAGACAGACAGTGGGATTAGCAAATGATGTCAGTCAGGAGTGGTATTATGGCTACCATGTAGGGGCATCGAAGGAATAGGAAGTATCTTAATAATAGGAAACATGATTTAGAAAAGGAAGTACAGATGAGACAATATTTCTTTCCTGTGACTTGAGGTATTGACCAAAAACTAATTGCACAATTTTAATATACCAGGTATTATAAAAATATATTGTTTTTAAATTATAAAGTGTTACAGGAAATACATAATACTGCTATTAATCCCCCTTAAATATCTCCCTTGCACTTTGAACATATTGACCCTCTAATTCTTGCACATTTCTGAAGCAGTTCTGGAAGTCCCTTTCATGAGTATTTTCAGTTGTGGTGTGTGGCTGCATCAAGGCCCTGAATGAATTTAAACTGACTTTAAGGAAGAACCATAAGTTGCATGGCACCAAATCCAGGAACGATGGTGGATGAGGAACCAACTGTAATGGTTTTAGGAGCTTACCTTTCCATTGGAGGGCTTTGGGCAGTAGCATTTACCATATTTATTAAAAAGAACTTCCAGAACTGCTTCAGAAAATGACAAGAATAATTGGATAAGTGTGTTTAAGATGAAACAGGAACATTTAGAGTGAAATGATTTGCAATAGTTTTTTTAAGTAACCAATATTTTCTGATCATGTTTTACATACAGTAGAACATGAACATATAAAGAATATACACAGAACGTGAAAACTCAGGACAAATATAAAAAAGGAGTAATCTGCAGAAATTGGGATGCATAATCACCATAGGTTCCAGAAAGATGGAGTCCACTCACTCTGAAAGTTTGATAATAAAATCACCATGATTATGTACTGAGGACCATGAATTACAAATTGAGTCTAGGGAACGTCCAAGCCTCTCCTTGGGCTGCCCTTTGGGCCAGACTGGAATTCAGGAGCTCTCTGCTCTTTTCCAGTCACAGCTGGAAACCATAGAGCTGGTGACTGCTGTACACTCACAGGACAAGATAAGACCTGCTGAAGACGATGAGACACCTGGAGAAACTACAGCTTCCTCATTGCCCCCTTATCTAGTCCTTGTCCTTAGCAGAATGCTTTGTTCTTCTTACCAGTCCAAGGCAGTGGTCATTACTGTCCCAGAAATATCCACTGCACTTTACCCATTGTCCTTGCCTCAGGTGTAATGAGTATCAGGGTTGTGGGTACCTCGAGGACTTTGTTCTCTGTGAACAACCCATCATCCTGGATCTCCGCTACACCCCGTTTTGGCTCTTGCTCTCTTTCTTCCCATGCTGTGCTGTAACTCCTGGTGGGTGATTTGAGACTCTCTACAGGGCTCCCTGGCTGTAACTCCTGGTGGGTGATTTGAGACTCTCTACAGGGCTCCCTGGCACCTGGCACTGAGGAAAGGCCTCCCATATCCAAGGTTCTGGCCTGCTGTGGGCAGACAAGCAACAAAAGAAGCTTAGGGATGTGGATGGTGTGGTTTGTCTGTGATCACACATGTGACGCTGCAGAAAATAAGGTGAAGAAATAAAATATTGTTTCATAAAACAATGTGGTACTCACATGAAAGTAGTTATGAGAGAAAGTTAAGAGAATACACATTACTTTTCAGCAAAATGCTGTCAGTAGCATGGAGTATTCAACATCATTCCCAAATATTTGAAATAAAATGCAAGTTTTTTATCTTTTGCCTATGTGTTGCTGTATTGTTCCTCTTCACAATCTTGCAACTTTAATGATCTGTATTTGTAAATTTTTTTGTTTTTGGTACTTAGAATTAAACTCAGGACCATGCACTTGCCAGGCAGTCACTTGTGCCACTGAGCTATATCCCTGGCACCATGGTCTGTTTTTAGTATTTGAGGTTAATTCAAGTTTTAGATAAAAGGGTACCTTCAGCTAATTTTTCTCCCCAGACATAAAAGTACTGTGCCTTCCTCTCATTGGCATGAGGTCTTTTTCTTTTATGTTTTTGAAGATAGAAATGAAATATGTTTAAATTACATAATGGCTAACAAAAATCAAGTTATCCAGCTTTGTCTTCCCACACAAGTATGCTAGTCTCTTCTAGAGATTTTTATTTTTTTTAACTTTGTGAATTGTATATTTAGACTTTCTTGTCAGGCTATCAAATGGTACAACTGCCTGCCTAGTGCAGAGTGCACAGAATATAACGTGGTTCTTTTGACACAAGTGTGAGTCTGTGCTCTCTTTGCATATGGTAGGCATCCAGTAAAAGTTTGTGAGCTTCTCTTTTCCTTTTGGGACAGGGAATTGATAGAACATACCTACAATTTATTATTCTAATTCTAAAATTTGTCTCTTCATTTTTTTCAATGATTTCCACTCTAAACTGTAAAATAAACCACAGTTTATCCATCTTGTCTAGTTAACTATTAATCTAGTTAGTTAAACCGGGTCAACTCAATTAAAGATATTTACATGTCAAAATGACAGTTGAGAGTTTACCATTCTAGTACATGACAGGCAGAGTAACAGCCCTGCCCCTTAATACTGCAAAGCTTAGCTCCTAGGCACAGTGCCTGTGTTCACCTAGCAGAGGAAAAGAGTCTTGGCAGGTATTCATTAAGACAAGATTTTGCACAGGGAGATGGTGTGGATTATTCAGGCCCTTCGCTGTAATTAAAAAGGTCCTAGTAGGAGAAAGAGCAGGCATCAAAGTTACAAAAGTTGTACAGAGAAGCAGCGGCTGTCCCAGGGGCCAGGAGCCCTGGAAGCTGGACCAGGCAAGGGAACACTGACCACTGGGGCACCCATGAAGACCACATTGCTGCCAGAATATTTAAACTTCTGACCTCAGTCATAAAAGGTAACATGTATTTCTTGGCTATAGCCACCAAACTTTGGGTGGCCTATTATAGAAGATATGAGAAAGGAATGTGTGTTCCTATGAACTGGTAGAACTCCTGGATGCTCTGAAAAGCTCCAGCGAGGACAGGGCCGCCAGGACAGGACTGCCTAGGGACCCTTCTAGTGTCTGCCACCTTCAGCATGGCTGATTTGTGGCATGTTGCCAAATCCTCCCTTTTCTACCTCTCATACTCCTCCTCTATAATATAGATGTAATTGTTTTATTATCAGAATATTGTACTAGAGAGCCCATCTAAAGGAATCTGGGATGTCCACATGAGTTAGTACAGATCAAGCATTTAGTATTAGATGTAGAGGTAGAAATGACCAAGCTAGTGATAGGACTAATAAAAACACAAAATGTTCCAAATATTGGAATCTTTGGACATTGATCCATGGGACAAATAAGACAAGAAACTTTAAAAGATGTGATTTAGAGACCACGTTGCTTCTGCTGTCTGTCACACTTATCCTGCCTATAGAAATCACTTGGGTGCTGAATCAGTATGGAAATCAGGATAGTATTTTCCTCACTCCTGAACTGGTAGACAAAATTTATTACTCTTCTTTCACTGACAATAAAGAATTCCTTCCAACAGCATTTCCAACACAGTAAATATTCAAGCAAGACAAGATTTGTAGCTCTAAAGAAAATGCATACATCAACTTTAAGAAATATTAATATGGAATACATTTTAAAAGGAACAGTGAAACTTGAAGGTTTTAATTCAGCTTTTAATTTTTTAACAAACAAGGTAATAAGGTGCAGTGCCAAGGAATTCAAGCCCAGACGTTCTCTGTAAGTTGAGGAAGAATCTGAATGCATAAGAGATTCTCAAGGACTAATACCTTGGATGTGACTCTTGGTCTAGGCATGACTTAGCATTTCCAGGAATATTTGCTGTCAGGTGATGCCCCTCAGCCTTCCAACACTAACCTTAAAGTAGACAGAGAGGAGGAGGAAGAAGAAAGAGGAAAAATAAAGAAAATCTCTGTAGCCAGCAGCACTTCATTTCATTCACCATTCATTTGCCTTCATGGATTCTCAGCGTGGGCTACAGCTTTCAGTTTTTTGTGCCCATTGGATTGCTTCTGTTCTGGTTTGTATGAATCCTCCACATCTTCCCTTAAAGTGTTAAGTGGACAAAGGAACTTTAGGCATAGTCAAGGACTTAACTATGTGAGCATGTTATGTGTTCATTTTTACAGTCAACCCAGTTATCACATCCAACTCCAGCATGCTGTGCAGTGGACCCCCAGAAAGAGTTCATCTTATGACTGAAAATTTTGTCATCTGGCCGAATCATATGTCATTTTGCACAGTATTAGGCCACCTCTTCTTTATCCCCCACCTATCGAAGGACTCCTGCTTGTCACCGTAGCCTTGCCTACTGTGAGCCATGCTGCAGTGAACACAGAAGAGCAGCAGCTCTTCCAGGGACTGATTTCATTCCCTTTTTATAGGTGCCCAGAAGTGGGATTGCTGGATCACATCATTGTTCTATTTTTAATTTAGGGAGAACATATGTTTCATTTATTTTTAAAGTATAAAAGTAAGTTCTCTACTGGTTTGATCTGAGTTTTTTTCTATTTCATTTTAACAAAATTTGACAGAGAAATTTCTGATGTTTGTCCACAAAGAATTTTCACAGGAGTAATACTATTCTGTATTGGTGTTATACTAGGATTACACTGTCTGACACTGATGGGCAGATGAGGAAACTCAGAGAACATCCAGCGTGAACCCAAGGACCACTTTGAATGTCTTGAGGGCCTTAGGTCCAGATGGCACAGAATAAAATTGGCTTGTTACATAAATGCTGTATTTTTTTTCTCATTACCTCTTTTGACCAAGAAATGTGCTCATATATGCTAAATATGCAGAAATGTATGTGCAAAATGATTTTCCCTATAATATAAAATGTATTGTTTTGTTTCTAAAGTTCACTGTGAAAAACAAAAGCTTCAATAGGAAGATTTTGCAAAATGTTAAAATACTCTCAAATACCACGTTTTGTACCATTAATACTTTTTTCTCTAAACTATAAATTTAAATGGTGTGAAATCAATTGTTGTGACATAATTTTCTGCTGCATTTTCATAAATTCTAAACCTTATGAGTACTTGATGTTCAGTGAAGATGTTTTATTCTGTTCCTATATGACTATAGAAATGAGAATATATTTTGTGTTGATGTTTAGCTGGGAGACACATCTCTCACCGACAGGGATGAGGTCACCTGTCATAAAATTCTACATGCTGTCTGAAAGTTGTTATGTAACCAATGAAACAGTAAAACCATTTAAAATTTTACATGTGTGATAGATATATTGACTTTTCCTTCTATATACACTGGAATATATATATCTATATCTATCTATCTATATATCTTGCTTTCTATTTTCTCACACTTCTATAGTTTTATACTAGAAACTATCATGATGATTGCTACATTGTTTATAATCTCCTGCTCTAATAAATGCATTTTAATTTTTCACTTCTACTATTTCAAATGCTAAGAAAACTTCATTAAAGCCAAAAAATATTGGGCTGGGGATATAGCTCAGTGGAATAAGCGCCTGCCTAGCAAGTGCAGGGTCCTGAGTTCGATCCCCAGTACCGCAAAAAAAAATAAAAATAAAAAAATAAAGCCAAAAAATATTTAACCTGAAAAATAGTTCTGAAGAAGAAATGTACTTGTGGTTATGGATTAAAGAAAAATTTTACTTTAAAATTCTCTAAAAAGCAAAATATTTTCAAAACAGAAAGACTTCTAGAGATACGTATTTAAGGGTAGATGAAAAGGCAGACCACAAAGCGAGGCGCACAACATAGTTTTTCTGTTTTTCTCGCGTATTTTTTTTTTATTTTAAAGAAAAGAAAAACAATAGAAACAATGGTATAAAATTTCAAATCAAGATTGGAGGGAAGCAACAGTGCCCAGTACGCTGCACGTTGCCACTTTCAAAGCAAGTGTCACAGGCATGAGAAATGGATCAAGGAGTATAGGCAGGTACCTTTCTTTCCATGAGCCAACAGCAGTTAGTAGTACACCTGTCTTCACTCTCTTCTGTGTGTGTGTGTGTGTGTGTGTGTGTGTGTGTGTGTGTGTTACTTTTCCTTTCCTCTTCCTTTTCTCTCCTTTCCCCATTCCAGTTTCTCTTTCCTTTTGAGCATTTTCTCCCCATTTCACAATATCTATTGCACACTTCGACTCTTACTTACTCTTTCAGCTTCTTACACTAGGGAGATAATACAATGTTTATACATGCAAGACTGATTTATTTAGGTGTAAATATGCACTCAAATTGCATGGGTTTCTCTAGAAATGTCTCGAGATTATCCTCTTTATAGCTGAGTAGTACTCCACTGTATAAAAACACCACCTCCTTTTTATTCATTCCTCAGTTGATGAGCATTTGTTTCCGAGACTTTGTTATGACAAACTGTGCTGCTGAAATTTGTACGTACATACGTCACTGTGGTGTGATGTTTTTAATTCTTCGGGTAAGATGCCCAGAAGGAGAATAGCTGTATTAAATGGGACCCTACATTTTGAGAAATTTCCAGACTGATTTCCAAAGCGGATGCACCAGTCTACATTGCCACCAACAGTGGAGAAGGTTCCTTTTTCCTCACAGCCCCTCCAGCATTTGTTACTGATTGATTTCTTGGTTTTTTTTTTTATTTTAAAGAGAATAAAAAAACAATAACAACAAAGTAAAAACAAAACAACACAAAAACAGTAAAAATGATACAAGTTTTCCAAACAAATTCTGGACGATAGCCCTTCTTGAGGCAGGATGAGATGAAACCTCTCTGTTGTTCTACTTTGCATCTCTCAAATGATCAATGATGTGGAACATTTTCTCATGTACTTATTTGCCATTTGTCTTTCTTCATCTGAGAAGTGTGTGTTCATCTCGGATGCCCATTGCTGGATTGTGTCTTTGAAATTTGGGGCCTGATTTCTTTTAATTCTTTATATGTTCCAGATAATAACAACATTTGCATCATGTCTGAATAAAAGAAATTCTTATCATTATTTCATACTTTAATTTATAATGTCTAGATGTTACAAATAAAATGTAAGGTAAAAATTGGAAGTCATGTTTCTAATTATAATCTGTGAGATATGCTAACATTGATAAATTTTATTTTTACTCTTTCTTAAATTTTCTATGGTAAGGAAGTATACTAGTGCAAGTTATGTACAAGCCTGTTTTAATCTTACTGAGATGAGGTTCATTTTAGCTTTTGAGGATAGACAGTATACTTTAAGGTGCCTTTTAATGTTTCCAAATTTGAGATTTTTATGGGAAAAAGTTGACATAACTGAATTTGGAATTGAAATTTCCCTGCTTGGTGTCTTAAGTCACAAATATTTTGAGTCATCTTAGAAGCATAAAAATGAGCTTTACAGCCAAAGATATCACTTCCTGAAATGTCAATAGTTCTACAATTAGTTAATGTCTCTATCAAAGATGTTTTTATGAAGACAATGAATTATTTCAGAAATACACATATAAAGGTATATATTCTATATACATTAATAAAGAATATTAATATATGTCATATTCTATATTTATACTAAGTACAAAGAAGAAGAATACGCCAAAATTTCTGTGAGGACAGAACTGGGATGAGGCCCAGGGCTTGAATACTGAGCCACATCACAGTTGCTTTTGTTCTTTTGTGTTGGGGTTAGGGTCTTGCTAAGCTGCTCACAGTGGACTCAGACTTGCAATTCTCTTACCACAGCCTCCCAGGATGCTGGGATTGCCTATGTACATCACCCCACATGACTCAGGGTCTTATTATTCATAGGTAACTAATAGTAATAATGCATTAAACTTACTCTCCTATGGTCTTTAAGCATAAACTGTGATCCTGATGGCAGAATTTTTTGTTTATTTTATTTTCAGACTTATATCCAGCACCTCAAATCACTTCTGATTCCTGACACAGACTCAGCAAGACCTGTTAAATTAATAAAATGCAGATTTGCATCTTCCTTCTTCCCCTCGAATTTCATTCTAAAGCATTTTGCATAGATTTAGGTGTTCTTCACAACAATTACTTCAACAGGACCTTTCCCTGGCCCTCTCCTGTGATTCAGCAAAGAAATCAGTTTAGTTCACATCTCTCCATTGCCAAGTATTCAGATGCCAGCTCCGGCCAACCCAGTGTAAAACGTGCACAGCATGAGGACCCCAGTGTTGGCTCACGCACATGAAAAGCCAGGTGCCCTTCATGTCAGTGCTTATTTTCTCAGGTCTCTGATTCTGCTTCTACCTTTCCCCATGTCTACATTAGTGCTGAGTCAACCATGTCCTCACCCTGCTCATGTTTGTCATAATAAATGCAGGTGTCTATGAATGACAGCTTTAAGGGCAAGAGACAGAGAGAGCTCGCCAAGGCATGAAGAGGTAGGAGAGGTTACCAGGCACTCTGGAGGGGCTGGGGCTGGGCAGAAATGTACCAAAGGCTACTCAGAACACAGAATTTCAGTTAGATGGGAGGACTGAGACTAAGAGCTCTATCACATAATATGCTGACAACAGGCCACAGTAATGCATTATATTCTTGCAAATATAACAGTCTTGAACTGTAGACTAATTCTTTTCACAATAACAGGAAATGATACATGTATGAACTAATGTTTATATTAAGTACCATGATTCAACTGTCCCTCATGTATATGTATTTCAAAACATCAACTGGAGTATCCTAATACATGCGATGTTCACTGGATAGTTCAAAAATCACAGCAGTTTTTAAAACTAAGATTTTTGCATGATGTACTGAAAATGGAGAATCTGCCTTTATGTGGTCCAACTATCAGGAGGACCTAGAAAGGGTTCTGCCTCCCTCGACAAGACCTGACTCTGCTCCAGGAATGTCTTACTAGGGATGATAACTGTAAATCAGTCAATACTGTTATTATTTGCAGACAGATTACTCAAAGTGCTTCTTTCTCAAGAAAATATTTTGTTCATTTGGGCAAACAGCTTCTTTCCCAGGATAGTAGATCACTTCACCAGTCAAACTTCTCACTTATCACAACAATGCTGCAAGGTTTGCAGTCTCTGGGTGCCTGCTGTTCATGAGGCATTATCTTAAAGGACTGCATCTTATACCCTGGCCAGGCTCCTTCCAGTTCCTGAGTTGAAAGGCCTGACTTACACCCCTAGAGCCAGACCTGGAAACCTAATTCCACACTTCCTGTTCAAAGATGCTTCTAAGTCTGTCCTAAGATGTACCTTTTGGGATATCTTAGGCATGAACCCAACTTTCAGGATCAACACTTACTCTAGTGTTCTTTCTGAAAGTCACTTATTCACAACTGTGATGAAACTGTAGCCAGTGATTTGACACACAGATGCTGAGTCACCATGTAGATCCCAACCTCTTCTGGCAAGGAAGGGCCACAGGAAGACTCCCAATCCAACTGCACCATCCTATCTCTAAAATCCTCGATTGCATCCTAAATACAGCTACAACCATATAGTGAAATCAGGTAAAGGCTAGAAAGAATACACCTGTGTTTGAGAGCATGTGCAGCAGAATATATTGGAATACACTGGAAACAAAGACCTTAAACTTAGCTGTGTTTCACTGGAATGCTTTTCTGACTAATTTTTTAAAAGACTGCAGTGCTTAAATCACATTGTATTGGTTAATTGATTTCTACTCATTCATCAAAATATTGTTTTGAAATATAAAAATGTGTGATGAAATTTTTCCAATAAGTCTTTTTTTCGCAGTGGGAACTCATCTGTGTGCCAAGAAATAAATTGCATTCTATCCTCGTAAGCGCTGAATCCATCTGACACAGAAAATGTATTAGGTTTGAGTGGCGCCAAACATAGTGGTGTTTTCCCTCATCCTTGCTGTTTAAGCTGGTGAACGTGTCACCTCATGTCCAACACAGAGTTTCAGAACTGGTGCAAAATGTGTAATAAAACAATTACACTTTAATACTTTGTGCACCAACTGATAAGATTTTAAATTCATTTAAACACATTTTAAAGGAGCTATAAATTTTTTCCAAATGCCATTTTATATTTTATCGCTAGTACTATGTAACAATTACATGGCTCTATACAGGAAATTGAAGACATGTTAAATGGCAAAAATACTGTATATCTCCTTTGACTTTCTCTTTTCTTTTACCTATCTCTAGAAGATGTTTATTTTTCCTGAATTCATGACAAAAATCATAGCTGTTGACATTCTTTTGGTTTCTCCTTGCCCTTCAATATGTAAAAGTGTGCAGTTGCTTACATCATTAGAATAACATTCCATTTAGAAGTAGACATTTATCTAAAATTGATCATCTTCTGGGGTAAATTTGTATCTCTTGGAAAAGACCCAGTCCTACCTGAAAAGAGTTAATGATTTATCTGCTAGAACCCAAATGCCCAGCATGTTCTAAAGTGAGATAACAACAAAGAAATACACAGTGTGGCTTAGGAAGGCCGTAGAGGCAACCTAATCTAGAAGAAAAAAATGTTAAAATGTGGAGCAAAATGAAATGTTAGACATTGTCTTGCAGAATCTTCCAATTTTATTGAAGATCAGAAAGAGGCTGGAGGAAGTCAAGGGTTTGCCTGATACAGAAAAACAAATTCATCGTTAGATGAAGTAGCAGCAGGGCTGCAGGAGTCATAATTCCTGCTGTATGATTTTTCTGTTAAGCTTCAGCCAGCACAAACTTGCTAGGTTAAACCTTTTATCAGTTTCTCATTCCAATCTTCCAAGTTTATATCCTACAAACATTTAATTTATGAGGGACTTGTGCCTCATGCTGTAAAGAAAGTTCAATAAGCCCAGTTTCTAAGTTAGGATCACCCTATCATGCCCAGTGAGCCACATTAAGGTAGAAAGAATCATATGATTTAAAAAAATTATCTGTGTCACACTCTAGTGGAATACTTTGCTTCTACATGGAGAGGAGAGCCATAGTTTTTAAGACAGTGATGTGTTATGTTTTAGATCCCTGACTCTTTAGGACTTGTTCTTTCCCATAAGAAAAAAGACTACAAAAGCAATTTGAAGCAACATTCAGAAAAGTTAAAGTTTTACCTTGTCTCCAGACAGAATAAACTATCATTAGATTTAAATATACTTTTATGATTAAGTCAAAAGTATCATTTTTAATCAATGCAGCTACAATAAGAAGAGCTATGTAGATGTGAAATTTTATGGCATTGTGTGGACTTTACACCTGGGCATGCTCATCAGATAAACTTCTTGTGCATGCTGAAGATGAAAGCTGAAAATGTTGACTACATTCTCAAACAAAACTTGAAAAGAAGTCAAAATTTTCAGAGACCACGCATTGAAAGTCTCAGAACAAGCATTTAGAGGATTTCTTTAAGGTAGAATATATCAGTGTTGAAAGCAAATTTAAAGGAAGATAGTTTTCAAGTGATAATAAATAGCACATTATATTAAATAATTTATTCCTTAAAGAGACAATTAAAATTTGTACACACAATATGAACTTGTTTTTGAAAACCATATACTTTAATGACTTAAATAACTTAAAAACATTGTGCACTTTGGTTACAAGTAGGTAAACATAAAGGACTGATAATGCAATTGGAAACACACATTATATTTAAGATATATGCATGTATATATATTATTTCCTGATAAGTTCAGAGCAAGTGTAAAAAATACAGTATAATTTAGATTTGAGCAGTACACAAATATAATACCAAGGCAAGTAATGTGTTCACATTATAGCAAAACAAATGTAAACTTGATAACTGTATGGTAACTTCATTTTGTAATAAATCTGTGTTTCAGAATTTACAAATTCTACATTTTCAAGAGTACAAAATTTTTAAAAATAAAGGAGATAGAAAACATGAGTAGCTTCACAAGAATCACATAATTAGAAATTTATTGGTTGAGCAATATTCATAATTAGGTACTTAACAAATATTTACTACGTCTTCATCACGTGTCACATACACTGGGTTCTAGATGCTGAAGTAGAGTGGTTAAAATAGCTTCTTTGCCGACAGGGAGCTGATACTGTTGTCAAACAAGCAGCTCATTTAAATTGTTACTATGTGCAAGGTTTTAAATGGATAGCAGTCTCTGAGGAATTGTGAGCTTGAGGTTCTCTAATAAAGCCCAAATGCAGGCTTCCAGCAATATCAATGCATATCAAAGCACCACACGGAATTCCATTAATATGCAAAATTTTTGTTTTTATGCGTGTTAGAATAAATTTAGTTCAGAAAAATAGAGCATAGGGCTGACATCTCAGTACTCAAAGTTCTCAATTTAAAAAATGATTAGCACTTATGCAACATACAATAATTAGCACTTGTACAACATACAATAATAATTTGGAGAGCTGCTTTGTGTACATATTGCCTTAGGGTCAATTTTCCTCCCTCCCTTCCATGCCCCCTCCTGTCATCCTCAGATCTTGGTCACATCTCCAGATATCTATATCTTGATTTCTACCAATTTTCCTCTATTTTGCTCATTAAATCATTTATATTTGGGACTTCTCATATAAGAGAAACCATGTAACATATACTCTTCTGCATCTGACTTATTTCTCTCACTGTTATGGTGTCAAGATCCATTGACAGTTCTCTTGTAGTTTATTCTTTCCACCTAATTCTGTCAATAAACTACCTAATTGTATCCATTCAAAACATTTGACATTGTCATAAAATGGATCATACTGTATTTCACATCTTAGTTTCTTTCCTACCAGTAGCCAAAAATTTATAAAGTTGAATTTGAAAATCTTTATTTCTCAATGAGATTATTTGACATGTGTGAACTTACTGTCTTTCTTTGATGAAGAAGTTTACCGAAACTTACCCGGGAAATCACATATGTCAGACCCTGAACACTACCCATAGAGTAAAAACGTGGAAGGATATCGCATTGCTAGAAAATAGCACTCTAGCCTTGCCTGGTTTGGCTTCATCAGATTTATTATACGTTACCTAGTGGCTAATTGTTGTTAAATACTATAAATGAACCATGACACATAAGCAGGAAAAGCCTTTTATTTATTTTTTTTTTCCGGGACCGGGGATCGAACTCAGGGCCCTAGTGCTCAGCGGCAAGCACTTAGCCCACTGAGCTGTACCTCCAGCCCAGGAAAAGCCTTTTATATACGTGTCAAGAAAGGCATCATCTTGGAGTTAATCTTTCGCTTTGTATGTTGCTTCAATGTAATGATTCAGAAAGTGGTGATCAGCTCTTGGATTTATCAGTGAAGTCTTGGGGCATTAAAGCCAGAAGAGCTATGTATTTCTCATTTGACTACCATCACAAAATAGCAACATGCATGGGCACCGGAACAGGGCAGCGTGGCTGTCTCACCCCTCCAAATTGGCTTCATTACTGTCCATAATAAACAGCCTTGGAAATTAATGAAAGATGTGGAAGCATGTGTCAGTATTTGTTTTTACCAAGTTGTGAAGCAGTTCTTATTTATTTTAAGATGCATCTAGAGCTTAATTTGGGAGGCACTTCCGTAATTGGCATCTGTTAATCATTTCAGAGTTAAAATTTGACAGCAAAGGCTGAGAGGGACATTTTCAGGGGAAATTAGTTTTGTTTGGCTTTCTTGGCAGGGGGATGAATAGAAAGAAATGTCTAGCTAGAACAATGGCTGAAAGTAAGATTTCTTATTAGAGTGTTTTACGTGATAGACATTTTCTTGAAAAGGTTTGTTAAAATAAAGCCAAACTTTAAAAATGTGATGGGGAAAATCTCCATAACTTGAAATCATATTGAAAGTATGGGGGTGTTTCCCTTTTGGCACAAAGTTGCACACAGAATTAGCTGCCAGCCTGTTGAGCACTTGGCCTTCCCAAAGCAATCCATTATGTCTAATATGCAAGCTGTGGCAAATGGTAACTATCATAACCAGGTGGTTATTTGCAATGCAGATTCTAAACACTAACTCTTATCTGGTTGGCTGTGACATCGCCAAACTGAAATTGCCAAGCAACTGGGATTTGAACCCTAAACCCATAACACAAGCAACACTGTAATTCCCCAAGGATTTCTTTAAATGTTAAATTATTCTCCTCAAAGTCATTTATCATGATTATCCACAGCACTCAATAGCTAACTGTGGTGTGAGAGATGCCATACAGTTGAGTTAGAAAGTCACATTTCTTTCTCCTGAGAGAATGACTTTCAAAGGCAAAATTTTTAAGTCATTGAGACTATGCATAAAATAAACTTATTGACTAAAAATTCATTTGCTATAAAAATACTCCACAACCACCTTTGCTCTCGCACTTGACCTTGCAATTCCACCGAAATGACCCTCCAGCATTACCCATGACCTGCTGATCAGCTCATTCTGTTTCTTTTTCCTCAATAGCCTTCTTTCTTTTAGGGCTACATATTTTGCTGTTTGCTAGACATATAGCTAAATGTCAGGGTATATGTATACATAAATATTTTCCTTACTGGACCATAAAGTTCTCAAACTTGAGTCCACATAACAATATTTACATGCCCTGCATAGTATGGATGCACTGAAATAGGAGAACTGTGGCTAACTGCAATTTGGGTATGTACAAGAAAATAACTGAGATGGAAAGACATATGAAACATAGACAGAAATGCAGAAAAACAAATCCACAGAATTTTATATTGTCGAAGTCCTCATGTGCTTAGAAAACATTGCCAGCCAGTATCAACCTGTGTCATGTACAGACCATGGCTGATTCAGTAATTAAATAATACAGAGTTTAATATTTCTCTGAATTACTAGAAAAACACTGTCATGAAAATCTAATGCATCTTTTAGCACCCTGATTATTGAGCTGGGAATTTGATATCATGTAGAGAAAGAAATTACAGCTTTACCTCTTGTTTCATCGCCAATATTATTTGTAATTGCATTCTTAACTTCATTTCTCTCTACATTAAATAGGAAAGTAATCATATATACATCAGTAAATTTTTTCTTTGGGTCTCCTGAAATATCAGGAGCATATCAGAAGCATGAATTTGAATTACAAGAATGGTAGCTATTACTACATTGTCAAAAGTTGTATTACATGATTAATGATAATGGCCTATTATTTTTTGTAATAGAATTTATGTCATCACTTTCGTACTAGATGTGAACAATTTATACAGTGGTCATTAGAACATACCTAGGGTGATTGTATTTGTAAGTATATTAAATTGTTAGTATTCTTTTAAATAAAGATAATTTTTGAAACATCAACTTTGAATGATTGCTGCAACTTCATTTCAAATGAAGAAATTCATCATTTTATTTGAACATAAATACTTTATGAGTAGTTATTTGCAGTAAATGACGATGACGGTAACCGTGGGGCAGTGGCGCAGGTGCATGATTCATCTTCATGGTCTTTGCAGCCCCCTTCTACCCCACCCCCCCGACCATCTCTTGGTCCCCCTTCCGTCTGCAAAAGACCTAGCTTCCTTAAATAGATAACAATTACATTTTTAAAATTTTATTTTTGCCTACTTTATGTTTGTTTTGCAGTACATTGTAAGCATGTACAAATATATAACCTTTAAAACTCTAACTACCAGTATGCCTTGAGACACAAGTGGAGACCGAATTATGTATTCATCCTGACAAAATGCTTGATTTTCTTAGCTTGCCACTGGCTTTTTTCATTGGAAAGAAAAAATGATACAAGATCTCAAACCAGGTGTAAAGTAAGAATGACTCTCTGATGGTGACATCCTTACATTTTTAAATGAATATAAATCTCACCAAATGAACCATACTCTATATGCATAGAGCCTGAAATTCGTATCTTGTCATGAAGGGAATGATGTGAAATAATGATTTACACTTGTAGGTATGGGATTCTTTGGTGGAAAAATGTCAGATGCATTCAGTGAAAAATAGGAGTCATTTAAAGTACTGTTACCAAGAGTGAGAAAACACATTATTATTTTTACTTTAATAATTAGGTAACATTAATCTGCTAACTTATCCTCTGCTGGGCATCCTGGGTCACTGGCACTGAACCACTCTTAAGAGAACTTACTACACAGGGTTTTTCCACTGCAAAGCCAATCTGCTTACTATAAGCAATGCTTGTATGTTGGATTCCTGTATTAGAATTTTTTAAAAATTTAATTTGTTAATTTTGTGGATATATATTTATTCTTCTGTTCTCTTAATCAGTATTCTGCTCTTCAATTAATGTTTCTCTGTTCCTTATGCATCTCCTAACAATAGTGTGTTTAAATTATTTCTTGGCAAGTTTTATATTTCAAAGCAGGGAAAAATAGCCTTTAATTTTGAGAGAAATTTCAAGTAAATTGTAATATTTGATACAGACACTGAATTTCAGTGAAATTATTAAGCAAATTTTTTTATTTCAATGATTTCTGGGAAAACACACAAATATATACTTAGATACATAAATGCATACATATGAACAAAAATATATACACAATGTTCAATTAAGGGAAGTCTGTATTGCCATGCTGTAAATTAAATAAACAAGTTTTATGTTATAACCTGAAATAAATTCTATTCTAGAGATCACTATAGGAGATGAATTAGTTCTGAATCATAGACACCTCTCCCATGGATTTATACAGACATTTTTTATATATATTAGGCGTAATTTCTCATGCTAGGTGGGATATACCTAATCAATTATCTGTCTTTCCTTCACAGGAGACTTAGTAGAAAGATTTTTCTTAGGAGAAAAATGTAATATATTCTGTGTAAAATACATGGAAAAATCCCAGAAAAATACTCCAGAGATTACATTGGAAGATTTAGTATTCTGGCTGACTATTAAACATGTGACAAAGGTTCTTGGGTGTAAACATTGCCACAAATGTCTTGTCAAGCTTAATGAAATATAATGTACCTTGATAAGAGTGCAAAAACATTACAGTGCAACAGACCACAGGGCACTGTCCTGCCCCCTGAGTTGTGCTGAGTACCTGCGGGAGAGAAGGGCATCACACGTGCAGGCAGGAAAGGAAGGCAGGAGGGAAAAGACCACTCCTCTCTCCACACAGTCCATCTTCCAAGGGGCTTCCTGGGGCTTTCCAGAGGACCGCACAGGCTGCGTTGAATTCCTCACTGTGGGCTGTGCACAAGAAGCTTGCAGGGGACCCTGACTCTCTCTTGCAAAGCAAAAGGGAAGACAGGAAGCAGTTGGGAGAAGAACAGAACAGAAAGAAAGGGATGAAAAACATCTTTGCTAGGGGAATGAACAAACAAAACGCAGCACATCCAAGAACTAGTATTTTATTCAGTGGTACAAGGAAATGTGCTCCCAAGCCCTGAGATGGCACGGTGAGCTGCTAAATGTACACTGCTAAGTGGAAAAGCCAGTCTTTGAAGGCTACATAGTGTGCAGTTCCAACTATACCGCATCCTAGCTAAAGCAAAATTACAAGAAGTCAATAAAAGCTTGCAAAGGGCTTGCCGGGGACTGAGTAAAGGAGAGAGGGAGATGGTTATTAGGACAGTGGATCTGCACACGTATCCTGGTGTACAGTGGGCTTGTACATCAACTCTGCCCTCCAAACTAAACATGAGCACAAGTCAAAAATCCATGAAAAGCACTTAGCACACATACTGCAAGCTAGCTCAGAGCACTCACATGAGCAGTGACTGGGGCAAACTCAGGTAACACATGACCTGTCTGATAATAACCTGCTGAGTAATTTCTGGGACAGAGTATGGAGAGTGAAGAACAAGACATTTTAAAAAAAAATTGATTTGCTGTTTGTATTTCTTCACTAGTGTGGGAAGCTGAATGAGTAAATAAGAAGAATGAGTAAATAAGATCCAAAAGGTACAATATATCTTATGAATTGGGAAGAAACTGATTAAAAGAAATGAGAAACAAATGGAGGAAAGGAGGAAGGAAGGAAGAGAGAGACAAAAGAAGTGTGTATATATAATATATATATATAATATATATATATGAGAAACTACCTGTATATTAACTGTTGTGTGTGTACACACGCATTGTATATATGTATATGCACATATACACAATGTATATATGTATGTTTTATATATGTGCATACAAGATAGTCAATATACAGGTAGTTTCTCTTAGCTCATTGCAAAGAAAATTTGTGCTAACGTTATCTGGACATTACTTCATGCCTGTATCTTGTCCTCTGAGTAGCTACTATGAAGGTAACAATGCATAGTGTGTTAACTGTTGTTACTCTCTATTAACTTGATTTAAAACTGTTTTATTTCTGTTTTTCTTCTTCAAAAAGAATTGTGATGGAGCAAGAGGAAAGGAAGAAGAGAAAGGGGAAAATATATATATATATATACACACACACGCCTAAGATAGTTTGAGACACAGCTAGTTTCTCTTAGCTCGTTGAGAAGAAAGGTCTGCTCTGGTATTGCTTGGCCAATACTGCATGTCTATATTTTGTACTCTAGATGAGTACTGTGCAGACAAACAATGTATTAATTATTATTGCTCTCCTACTAGCCCATTTTGAAACTGTTTTATTGTTATTTTTATGTTTTTCGTTCTTTAAAATTAGAAGACGAAGTATATAGTGAGAAGAACGACAAAGTGGACTGAGAAAAACAACCTCAGAGCAAACCGCTGGACCTCAAATATTAACGCGGCTCATTCTGAGAAAACACGAATGTCCACTTATTATAAGAATAGCTCTCATTATGTCAAGCTTCGAAGTGTTTCATGTTATACATATAAAATGAACATGACCTGAGTAAAAGTCCTAAAATATATGTTACCTGTGATCAGCTGGTAGGTTAAATTTACATATAAAACTGATTGCATCTAAGATATTACAAAAAAAACTCTAACCACCTATGCATACACACCCACCACAAACACAAACACACACACACACAAGCACATGCAACTATTGAGGTATCTGTCATCAGCGTCCCATTTCCTTTGACTAGGGTGGAGTAAATCTTGTCATTTAAAAATGCAGATAGCGTTGTCTACAAAAACAAATCAAAAGCAAACCCCAACTTTACTTAATAATGCTACAATGGGCAGAATAGAGAACTGCACTGGTAACGCACACACACATTCAAGAGTTGAGAAGAGGGAAAGTTTTAGAGGGAAGAATAAGGTATATAAAGAATGCTTTCAAATAATAAAATTGGACCACATCCATTACTGACAAGGGTGACATTTGTCTGAGGTAGAACCAAGATGTCCCTGCATAACTGCTTTGTGTGCAAGTTTCCAGGGGCCTTCGTGCAAGCTTGGGCTTTGGCAGAGGGTGTTGTGACAATTTATCCATGAGAATCCATGGATAAGCACTCTTTCTTCATAATCTTTTGAGTTTATTTATTTTTACAACAAGCTGCTCCATTTTGATTTTAACACCTTCCAAAGCCCTGAAGTCACAGTGTTACAAAGAACACTCTAGTGAGGAGTGGAATCCATTGTGTGAAGTGATGCATTTAACACTGCATGTAATCACAGCCCATAATGCTCCCTCCAGCTTCCTTTATTGATAATCAACAGTGATCAGAAATGGACCCCAAAGAACAGACAATATTCTTTAAAGGAATAATTATTTTTATATACCAGTTTCTGAAATGTGCCACTAAATTATTTGTCAAAGGTCTTTAGATCAGGAAGGAAACTAGGCCAGCCTCCCACCGAAAGAGAGGGCACATGAAGGCAAACCAGTGCCTGTCTGCACTGACAGCAGACAAAGTGGTCAGGGAATGATCACATTCAGACACAGTCACCCTGCTACTGCATGGTAGGCCAGGCAAAAGCAGCACTGAATTGAGATAATTCACAGATTATTTCTATTCTATTCTAAACTACTATTGGTGAGGCTAACAACCATGGCCAGAGGAACCATCTAATTCAAAAATATTTACTTTAGCTCATAATGAGTCAATTAAAACAATGAAAATGTTACTAAATATCACATATTGATCTTTTGGGTTTGCATTAGTTTGCAGGTTCTATAATACGTATCATTCATTGCATAGACACTGTCATTGGGAAAATCGTAGTTACATGTATATGTACATTTCAACATATTTCATTCTAGTCTATCATGTAATTTTCTACAGGACAATTACTTTCTTTGGTTCGTTTGCATATTTCTAAAGCTAGAGACAAAAACTGAAATGTTTTGATCTTGCTTCTCAGTAGACACTGACCTTTACACAAGCAGAAGCCTGAGTCCTGAGGCCCTGGAAATAGGACCTGAGGGCATGTGATTGGGTCAGGGCACCAACACCATGAACAAGGGTTGTCACTAGACACATCTGAGTGACAGCAATGCCTGCATCAGAAGTCATAATTTAGCAAATGTATTTTTGTAATTTACTAATTTGACTTTTTGACCAGCTCAGAGTCCAAGAGTCAAAATGCTAGATAGTTGTCAAGACAACTTAAGAATAAACACTGTCCAGTAAAAAGCTTGTCAGGGAGGGAGCTTTGATTCAAATCCTGCAGTCCCTCCTTTGGTTCAATCATCCTCAGGGTGACTGGAAAGGACTAAGTTCACAGGAACCAGGGAGAAATGTTGAAGTCTAATGGCTTACATCTGCTATTTTCACCCTGTAAAATCTTTCACTACTAAAACATAAAGGGTATTGCAAAATATAGTTAATGATAAATTATTCTATTTTGTAAATTATGCTCATTTTTTAAGATTACAGTTAAAGCTGCATTACCATTAATATCTTCAGCATATTGCCCTTCTCTTTGAACACACATCCAATTTTTCTTGCAACTTTCTGATGCAGTTCTGGAGGTATTCTTTCAGGAGTGTCTTTAAGCAAGGTTTTTTTTTTTTTTTTTTTAATTATGGTGAACACTGCTGCTCTGTGCCATCCTTGCAAAGATGGACTCACAGAAACATTACCATGTAGCCTCGTTCACCTTATTCCTCAGGTAGGGCTCCATGGACTTTGGACTTCTCCTCAAATTCAAAGAGAGCATGAAAGATAAATATTTTTAAGCCACTCAGAGCCCTGAGACAGCCACCACAGTTAAATTGAAGATACTCACAAAAGAGGACTTGCAGAACAGCTGCAGGAAGTTGCAAGAAAGACAGGATAAATGCATCTGAAGCGAAAGGGATTATTTTGAGGGTGGCTAAAGGCAACATATCTTTTATTGTAATCATCTGTTTAGATTTAAACACACTCCAAGTTTTCTTTATCACACGTCATATTTTAATGAAACAAAGAAAAAGTAAAATTTGTTTTTGTTCTTCTGGTGAACTTTTATGGCCTCTCCATGTGTCATATATGTGAAAAACCTGACGTCTAAAATCGTCACACATGTTGGAGTATCTGAGAGCCAGGGTAAAAATAGAGCCTGGGCGAAAAGGTCGTCACTGTGGTCTGATGTTTTTTGCTCAATAATAAATTTAGAATCAAGTTTACTCAAAGAAGTTAGTTGGACTTAAGTTCCATATGTACATTGGACAGTTCTGTAGAGTTGTTCAGAGCCTGTCCTATAGAGTAGTCCCATGAAATTTTGACAGTGGTTGCAGCTTTGGAACTTGATTTAATTTCAATATCAAGTTTTAATTTTATAGATATAACTTGATGTAGTCTGTCCCCTTAAAAAGTTTATGTATTCACTCTGATGCAAATAAACTGTAATACCTTATGGCTAACATCATAATAAATATTCAGTTGTAAAATTAGTTTAAGACCTGACTGTGAACTATAGAAATACTTCTGGTAAGATTAGCTGTATTTTCTTTTTCTTTATATTTTTTAAAGATTGCACAATGACCACAGACCATGATATAAATTACTAGTTATTTTACTGCTACCCCCAAAATTCCTATGGTGGTTGTAAAATTTATTGAGCTTTAGAAGTAATTTCAGTGTTGTATTTTAGAATTTGCTTTTTACAATTTCTTATTTTACTTTTGAAAAATCTCAAAATTTAAATTTATGTGTTTCTTTTGAAATGAAGAGCATATTCTATACATTTAATAAATTTTTAAGTACAATAGTCTCCAAAAATTTCCATTGAAGAGAGAATATTGACTATAAATAAAGCCAAGATGATAAAATTTTTCTATTTTCAGTTTTGCCTGTTGCAGTGTAATGCATTCACTTTAGTTAAGCAATGCATTTTGTTACTGCAAGGAAAATGATAAGAACATTTTTCTTCATAAAAAAGGCAACAGAAGCATGTAGGAGAGAAAAATTCTCTTCTAATTAGATGGCACCACTTTAGCTCTGGGACGTAGCCAGGCTATAAGCTTGAGTTTTCTAGGCAGCAAAATTATTCTATCTTCCAACTCCACAACAAAGTTTCAATTAAAACCCAAATTAAATTCAATTGAATCCAAAAGCTATGTACTGAAAACGCTGACTACCACAAGAAGACATCCGGATAACTCAAGCAATGCCTTATTTTTGATCCACTGTATTTAAGAAAATTAAGAAATTATACAACACAGTTTCTCTGATATATTTTTCTCATTTTAACCTTTACCCTGCAAAATGTAATTACTACCTATTTTTTAATGAGCTCAGTAGTGAAGAAAGGATAAAAGATCAAGATGTAGTTTCAGAAAGATGATTGTCAATTTATATTACTATGAAATTAAAAGAGATACACTGATTCCTTACTGTCACATTTCACTCTAATAAAATTCTTTAATATTCTTCAAATCTATTGAATCAATAAAGTGCAGACAACGATTTTTTTTTTTTTTTTTTTTTTTTGCGGTACTGGGGATCAAACTCAGGACCCTGCACTTGCTAGACAGGTGTTTATTCCACTGAGCTATATCCCCAGCCCGACAATGATTATAGAATTGCTGATGTTAAATACTAGTCCTGTTTTCCAAATAACTAGTATCTTTTAAAAATAAAGCACATTCAACGTTGATTTTTATTCCTAAATGTTACTTAAAATATTCTTTGATGACAGCTGTCTCAAAATTTTTTAACTGTTGAGACTGACAACACTTATGCAAAAACATATATTTGTTGAAAGCTGTATTTTCCTTCTAGTTGCAGAAAATATATTACTGGTACAGACATGTAGCAATTTTTCAAGCTTTTTTCTAGTTATTTCAGAATAACATGAAAATGATGTATATTTTTGAAACATTAATTTGTGATGTAGATACACTCCAGTATTGTTCAAATAGTACTTACCAATATACATATTTCCATCACTGCATACTATATGTATGTTTTGTTTATATCCATATGTATATTTAAATCTATTGCTACTAAATTTCATATAGTCTAAGGTACTCCACAAAATTCGTTAACTTTGGACAAGCAGGAAAAAGCTCAAATACCCAGCTCAAGTAGGACAAGTCTATAAATCATTTCCTAAAGATTAAGTATTATGTTTTCCACCCATTTGTGGAGGTGTTCTCCAGGTCTGTCCCACACGAACATGAGCAAAGGCATCCAGCTAAGTGCAAGCTACATCTCTGTACTCTCAACCACCCTTAACATTTATCCCAGCCTTTACTAAGGACATTTACCTCATTTTACTCAAAGAGTCTCATGCACATTTACCTAGTTAGTCAGTGAAACAAAATTTTAAAGACTGTGATAACTTAGTCTTTGCACCTCAACACCTGGAATGTAATTTTTCTTTGTTTGCTTGCTTCTTTTTGAGACAAAGTCTTGCTGTGTAGTTCAGCCGGGCTTTGAACTCACTATATAGCCTCAGTTGACCCTGAACTTGCTGATCTGCCTGCCTCAGCTTCCCAAGTGCCGAGATTACACACTCGCACCACCACACCCAGCTAGAATGTAGCTTTAAATAGGAGATAGTGAATGTAATTATTGTTGCATACTTTGCAAGCACTACCTCATATAACCCTTAGAATATTCAGATAAGATAGATTTTATCACCATCATCTTTTGTGAGAAGAAATGCATCAAGACATGCTTCACTTGGCATCAGCATATAAGGTTTCAACACTGAACTCGCTTCAGTCATTTCACTGACTACAAATCTGTGAATGAAGATCTTGCCTCGAGAAGCTCTACTATGTGACTCCATTGAAAATGATAAATTTTTTTTTTTTTTTTTTGGTGGTACTGGGGATCGAACTCAGGACCCTGCGCTTGCTAGGCAAGCGCTTATTCCACTGAGCTATATCCCCAGGCCCGATAAATTTTTAAAATGGCAAAACAAAACAAAATTAAATTCACTACTTATATGTTATATTAACTTGTTTATTAAATGTAGCTTTTCTGATCAATCTAAATCAATGTGGATTATATAACTTCTATCTAGACCTTTTATATAAAATTTTGTTACTCCTCAATATTAATGGTTAAAAGCATAACATTAATGTTAACCCATGTTTCTGTAACATGCTACATTTTAACAGGAGCATAATTGCCAATGACATGATTCAGAATTTTGTAGGAAAAACAACTTTAATCCACAAATTCAATAAATAATTGATAAAAGTTAATTATGCACGCCTGTGGGTAAATACTCAGTCTTAAGTCAGTAATTCTAGTGACATAAATTAGCAGATATTTCTTAAATAACGTACTAGAATCCTCAAGCTGTCAGAAATATTCAAAACGGATCCCACTTGTGTTATCATGGGGTAGGAGCAAAATCAGATATTTTCCAGTAAGCTACAATTTTGATACTCTAATGGCCTTGAAAAAATCATCAACCTACCCTTATATGCCAGCAAAGAGAAAGAAAGTGGAAGCAGTATAAGAACGGAGAACTTTTAGCATGCTGTTCTGTCCAAGGTCTCCAACCAAGTGCTTCATCCTGAGGAGGAGACGGTGCCATACTAGAACACATTTTCCAAGCACTATGCTTTTTCCTAAAATGTATTTATCTTTTGATTTTGTTGGAAATCACCATATCCCTACTCTGAGGGCTAAAAGACCATAGGATCCTTGATGATGTTTATAAAACAAGTTCGTGGGTTACATGCAAGCAGAAGGAAGCATTCAGAAAAAGCACGGAGTCAGGGAAGAGCTGGCACGAGCCATTTTCTTCCTTAGGAGGTTGTCAGCAAAGGCATTAGCTTAGCTTCTCCATCGCGTCTCACCTTCCATTCTCTCTTGTAGCCTAGTCTGTGCTCAGGGGGGCCATTCAGCAGTGGAATTAGCCCCCAGTTTCCTACAGCACTGTCCAGTTCAGATGTGAGCCGACAGTAGGTTTTGTCTTTGTCTCTGCAGGCACCCCTCTGCGGGAAAGCACTCGGTATCAGCACCCTGCTCAGAAACTCTGGATCATCCTGGAGAACAGGGGGTAACCAAATGACACCAGGAAACATCAGAGAGCATCTAGCTCACCATCACACTTTTTCACTTTTGATCATATCGTTTAAGAACATTTGACAGGATTTGCCTGACGAAAGTTACCTTTGCCCCAGAAGTGAGGAACACCCTGGAAACCTGGGAACAGCTGTCCAGGTCAGGTTCTGTGGGAAAGGATTCATGATTGGAGCCCAGCATTTCCAACAGTTTGCTGGCACACGCTGCCACAGCAGGGAGAACAAACCAGTCTTAATGGAGATTTTGCATACTGCTCCGGCCCACTTGAATAATTTGAATGTCATGTATAGTACCTGACAAGAAAAGCCCAAAGTTTTGGGAGAAATGGAAGCATCAGGAGGTTCTGAGCGCACAGGGTGTGATTCAGGATTCTGCATTGCTCGGGGTGGATAGTGGAAGGAAGGTGCACTCCAAATGAGCTAACAACATAAAAGTGGTCAGATGTGCCTTCTACAGACAAAGAAGGTCTACAGTATAATCACAAATAGAGCAAACGTGTATATTTGTCAAAACTCTAACAATGATATGAGCTAATCATAGGAAATACGATTAAAACATATAAGAGATATCAGTCACAAAGCACAATTTTTGCAATATTTAGCCCTCAGAAAGTAATGGATGTTCTTCCTCGATTCCAGCTAAGGAAATCTGTCCATAGTGTGATGAAGAAAATCCCAATGCTCTAGTCAGATTGGGAGGAAGAGATTCTGCTACTGAAATGCATCCTGTGGCCCTGGAAGGAGCAACTCTGAAGGAAAGGATAAGGCGTGACTTGGCCCTAATATTTCCAATCTTTTCTCTATGATTATTGTTGTTTTCCACTTTTCTGCCACTTTCTCTTAAAACAAGCTTTATGGGGGTTAAGAATTACATATACTAGCACTTATTGACTTAGTCCCATGAATTCTGATGAATATGTAGAATTTATTCACGGTATAAAACTCACACCTCACTAAGTACTGTCCCACTCGGGGCCACTTTCTTCAACCCTCCACCCTCTCTCATTCTGTATCCACATTTGAGCTACTACATTTCTGTCAAACTTTCCTATATTTCTGTCTGGATGGCCCTGTACATATAGTCACGTAGACTGTAGGCAGTCTTGCTTGGCATCGCTCATGTATCATGCTGGGGCTTAGAGCCGTACCGTCTCTCACTGTGGGCATTATTAACTTCCTGCTTTTCACGGAGGGTATGGCATTGCATTTGACTTCAGTGTCTTTAACCATTCACCTGGTTGGGACATTTGAATCATTTCCATTTTGGAGCCATCAAAGACAATGTGACTATGCAGATTCATGTGTCTTTCCGAAGCAAATGCTTTTCCTTTCAGGAATAGCTAGTGGTGCCGTTGTGTGACCGTGTAGCAGATGCGAGCTGACTGCTGATGGTTACACCATTTTGCTTATAAACAGCCATGCGTGGAACGTTGGTGGCTCCAAACCCTTGATGATGGGATGCAAATGGGCTGCTCAGTTGTAGCCATTTCAGTGAGTACATAGTGGCTTTTCTCTGCGGCTGTAATTTGCAGTTCCCTCCATGGATATTGAACGCCATATATTTTCCTCAAAAATGTTTTCTCTTAAGAAATGGTGGATCTTTCTCATTAGCCAGTGCTTGTGATACATATGATTAAACATATGTTTGGGTGCTGACGTGTGTGTGTGTGTATGTGTGTGTGTGTGTGTGTGTGTGTGTGTGTGTGTTATCTTGCATCCTGACCATTTTCAATCCCCTTTGCATCCTCCTCTGGCATCATCTGCCCCTGTTAATCCCTTTCCCATCTTTAAAAAGTCTATGTTGGATATTGCTGATCTCCAACTATCAGCATGGGACATTCTTGGTACATTAGTTCACTGGAGATAGCATGACAATTACCTCGAAGGGTGTATCTAATGCAAATAAACTTATTTCTCAGTCTTGAATTCCAGAAGTGAGATGGCAGCAGGGTTAATGCTTACTGCAGTCTCTCTGCTTGTAGATGGTGCCTTTTCTCTGTATCCTTACATCATCACCTGCCTGTCTAGGTTGTTTTTGTTTTGGTATCTTCCTTCTCTGTGTATTTATTGGATGGGGTTCCACCCTATGACACCATTTTAATTTAAACCCACTCCTCTAATAGGATATCAGTGTCATAGATTTAACTGAAACGTAGTTCAGCTGATAGTGCTTGGTTAAAACCAAGCAAGCAGTTTCTTGTCATAGAGGGGCATCCATGTGCGAGGAATATTATGAGTTTTTGATGCTTAGCAGCAAATAGCTTTTTTTTTAATTTTATTTTTAAGACAAAAGAACCCAGAATAACACAGAAGCAACACAGAAAATACCAAATTATAGAGAAGATAGTAGGGAATTGGCACTGGATGCTGTATAAATATAGTTATCTTGTATTGTTATAATAAAATCAATAAAGGAAATACAAATTACAGAGGAGACAATAGAGAACCATCACTGGATGCTGTATTACATAGTGTTGTCTTTGCATTTTTCAAATAGCTTTTAAGCCTCGCCTTTCTACTTTCAACTTTTACCAAGTCTGGACAAGCCAGTAAGACAAGCCCCAAGCAACCAAGCTGAGACCTTCCTGGGAAGCCCCTACCCTAAGCCAACCCAGCAACTACTCTAAATCCTCAACCATTGTAGGGTGTATAGCCAGTGCAGTGTAGAAGCCTCAGTCTCGAGAGTGGAGTCCGTGCCGCATGTAAGTCTAGCCCAGTTCTGTGGGGTGACTGCAGCTCCAGGACAGCATTTGCCCCTCAACTGCTTCTAAAGTTAGTATTACCTCACAAAAGATTGCTTCAAAGGTGACTTTACAATTCAGTACATTGCAGTTATTAAAAATAATGTTTTCCGAGAAGATATTTAAGATGCAGAAGCAAGAGACATACTGAAGTAATTAAATTATAAGAGGCCACAATGTACCGAATTTTTTATTTTAAAATTGTAACAGACCAGTTTAGAAAACTTGAAATCATGGATCAATCTTTTAATGAAACTTGGCAAAATTGAAAATTCTATAAAATATATAAAAATCAAAATGCAGCTTATTTGATATGTTTTGTTTTACAGATATGCTTGTTAAAATACACTCAAATAAAGGTAAATATATTTTAACTCTGAAACTGTGGACAGACATCCTTTTATATTTCAATAATAAGAAACACACAACTAAAACCTGGGACAGAGAATATTCTTTCTTTGGTAGAAATTTCATTTCATGAACTTTGTATCAAAGAGAGTGTTAATTCTAATATCAATAAACTTAAATTAATTTACTATAAAAAACAAATTTAAAAATTTTAAGAGTTTTCATGAAAATGAATTAACATTTTACATTACTTAAAAAGTGATTTTCTAGAAAATGCCAGGTACAAGCAAAGGTACAAGGAAAGAAGTATGAAGCTCAAAAAACTTATGGAAATACATGAAGTTGATGGTTTTAATGTTGAAATACTAATATAAGTGAATTGTATTTATATAACTTTTATTCTTAGAGATAATTTTATCCGGAAAGAATTCACTAGTTAATTTGAAGTTCCAACAATAAATTAAAATTGCTGTTCATCTAAAAATTCAAATTTTATCAAAATATTTTTCATGATGGGGATATAGCTCAGTGGAATAAGCGCTTGCCTAGCAAGCGCAGGGTCCTGAGTTCGATCCCCAGTACCGCAAAAACAAATATATATATATATATTTTTTTTCATATTCTTGTTGTCAAAAAGGTGATCAGTTATATCATCTCTACCATGATTTGAGGATTTGTGTCCTTCCCAAGTGACACTGAAGCTTAATTTTCACTGAAGTGGCATTAAGGGCTGCAGATCTTTGTTAAACAAGATTAAGTCATAAATTTTGGACCTTGGAAGTGGAAGTCTGCTTCTATAAGAGATGTGAGGGAGTTTCCTGCCCATTTTTTTTCTTCCCCCCGGTGAAGACAGGGTGTTCATCCCCCATAGGAGCCTGAATAACAGCAGCCATATTAAAAATGGACAACAAAACACCAGACACCAGTCTGCCAGGGCTATCAGCTTGTGTGCCCTAAATTCTTGGATTTCTTTTTTTATTATTATTTTAAAGAGAATGAAAAAATAATTTCTAAGGCTCTAGCACCAAAAATAACACATTTCTATTGCTCAAAATTTACTCAGTCTAATGATCTGTGTTATAGCTACCAGAACAAACTAAGTCTACCTGAAATATTAAACCATTTCTTTAAAGAAGGATATATAAAATGCCATGATTCTTATACTGTGCCTTTTACTCAAAAACTACAGAATCTTCTGATGGAACCTGTAAGCCATGGAAAGTGCTTTTGAAATGTGAAATAAACGGTGCATGTGAAGTCTAGAACATGAGAAAACGCTTCTTCTTAATTATGTATCCCTGTTGTGTTCAGTGATCTCACCTCTGACGCAGAGTACTGTACCAGTTTGAATCTATGAGTAGAAGCCGTGACAGTATCTCAATTGCAAAATGGCATGTTGTACACTCCATACATTAATTTCCACAAATCGGGTGGCTAGAACAGGCCAAGAAACTTATTTTTGCAAGGGTTGTGTGTCTGTATCTCCATAGTCACTGTGCTGGCCCTGCTTCTTCTAAAGCTTAGGAGAGCCTCTCTGAAATCCACCAATTTGGGTGGTTCTTAGGGATGTCTGGCTCAAGGTAACATCACTCCAAGGTCTGCTTGTTGCCCCATCATTTACTTTGATGATGTTGTACTCATTCCCCCAGGGCCTTGTAGAGAATGACAGGAGATTTTAAGAACAAAGGAAACCATGCAGTTGAATTTGTGCCATCTCTAGCAGTTTATTTCAAAACTCAAACCACGAAGCACCCAGGTTCATAGCTGTCATTCTGATTCCAAGGTTTTCATTACCAAGACGAGTGTGGGCTCTGACCAAGACCAGATATTCTGCTCGGTTCTCTGCGGTGATGCAACCCCATCTGTGAGTCCTCCTCTAGGGGCTCAGCTGCTAAAGCAATCCAGAGTTTCCTGGCACATATCAGTTTGTGGATATGAACAAAATCCAGATTTTCCACAGTCCACATCCTGATCCACACCACCAGTGGCCTCACTTCCTTTTCCAGTTCCTGGCTCCCTTTCTGGACGTTACCAGACTCAGTCTTGTAAGACCTTGGAACCAACTAGTGGTACTCAGTAGCACTGGGTACTCTGGGCATCTCGTGTGTGGGTGGCTTTGCCTGTCCCTTGCTGTAGCAGAGAGAAGGCTGTGCTACATTCAATACGTCCCTGCACAGAGCATGTCACAGCCTTCACACAACACCGCTGCCCACTGTGCTCCCCTTGACAGTAAGCTCTGCAGGAGAGCAAACTGCACACAAATCCATAGGTCACACTGCTCTTTGCACAACACAGAGCTCTCTGCCATGGAACTCCCGGCACAAAACTCCATGCAACATGATGCTGCACTTTGTGCAGGACTACACTCCACACACACTGAGAGGCCCCGTGGTATTCCTTGCCACATATGGTCTTCTCCAGGCAACATTGAACTCCGCACAGTCAAAGGACTTCCACATAAGCACACGCAGCACCACCACCAAGGGCTCCCTTGTGCTGATACACACCGTCTCCCCAGCATGCTCCCGGGGTGTTAGAGCTGCCACAGGCAGAGACTACAGCTGGCTTAAACCAGATGCTCAAGTGGGTGAATCAACTCTCTCTCTCTCTCTCTCTCTCTCTCTCTCTCTCTCTCTCTCTCTCTCTCTCTCTCATGTGTATTCTGCATCCCGTACAACATTGCCTCTCATAAATACATGTTTGTTGGTAGGTATATAATGCTTTTAGAACATGAAGAGTGTACAATATCTTTATTCTTTATGTTGCTTAGGGTGATCACTGTTTATTTTTTTTTAAAATACTAGGTAGAAACCTAAATATCATTCTATTCTCTCTCAATGACTTGGCCAGCATCTGTAAACTTCTCTATACCAACAAAATCTTTAATGATTCTAATCTTAATTAAACTGCATAAAGCATTATGTACTCATGGTTTAGAATACAAGCATAAATGCAATTGTGAAAATTTTACTTCAATTCACATAAACAAATGGGCTCGGGGCGCTCTCCATCAGACTGGGATTCTCCCCGGGATAGGAGCATTCCACTGACATAGCCAATTCATTTGACCTCTACTTTTTCCTAAGAGCAAAAGGGCAGATGTTCTTTGGAGAAAAGTTTCTCATTAACCAAGTTTAATGTCAGTCAGGTCAACCTGGCTTTAATTTTATGCTGCAGTGTGTAGCTCTCAAGGTTTGGTGTTCCTTTTTAAAATAATACTGTGTATGTTTGATTATCAAAATTAATAGTCACGAGTATGCTTTTATTTCTATGCTGATATGCAAATTATTTAAAATTCAGTGTGAGAAGCCTTTCATGTGCATCTTAATTCTTTTTGTCTTCCCAGACATTCACAAAGGGTAGCCAAAATGTGTTCTCGGTTGCAGAAAATCTGGTGCCAAGTTTTTCAACTATAAAAATATTTTTCTGCTGCTGTTGTTTTTCCTGGCTAGCCTATCAGAGACTATCCTCATTCTTAAGGCACATGGCTCGTAAAGCAAGTGGACCTAATTAGTCAGTCAGGCTAGCACATTGGGTGGGTGGCCTTGGAAGGCATATTTTAAACACAGGTTTCAATGCAATTTCCTTTGCTTCCTCTTTAAAAAAATAAATCTCACTTTTCCAATGAAAAATATGACAACTTTTATTTACTGTGGTAAATTTTATAGTGACTATTCATGGTGGTACTTTCCCCCTTGCCATAAACTGTGCAAAAGGACATATTCTTATTTTATCTTCTTTAGTATTTTCATTTATATAAATATACCATAGTTCACACACAGCTCTTTTGTGGTTTCAAAACAGTCACTCATTAAGGAACTAATCTGAGGGCAGGGGATACAGCTCAGCGGCACAAGCACCTGCCTGGCAAGTGCAAGGTCCTGAGTTCAATTCCTGATACCAAAAAAAAGAAACTAATTTCCATTCATAATATATGAATTTATAATATACGTATGTGCAGAAGTAGATCTTATAAATGATATATCTGTACCTTTCACAAAGCTGAGTCAGAGAAGGCAACATTTTGCACAGCTCTTTGGGGAAACGAAGAGCTCCTGCATCGGGTGACTGGAAGGAGGGCATTTAGAGGAAGTAGGGCGCACACACTGGAGAGACGGAAGTGCAGATTATCTTTGAGATCTCACACGTTAGGTAAACAAAGTCAGCTTTCTAGTTGGAAATAAATACATTGGGGTTTAGAAAGTTGTACCTCGAAGTACAGCACTTTCGCCTGCTGAGTAATTTCAGCTACAGGAGGCTGGGTGCCCCCCCCAGCAGGCCCCTCCATGCCTGGCTCCCAGCACCCTGCTTTCCTTGGCTCTCCCTCTCCAAGGGGCCACACAGACCATCGCTCCTCCTCCCCAAGATGAGTCCTTTCTCTTTCATCCAAAGCCAGTCGCAACCCTAAAAGTCTTGCTCTAACTTTCCCTGCTTTTCTGTCTAGAGGTTTTTAGCAATAAAGTAATTCACAAGCCCAGTCTGCAAGACTTTCATTCAATCAGGCTTCCTGCTCTATACCTGCGACAAAAGAAAATCACACCAAGAGAACAAAAAAATATGAACCATAGGAGTTGATGGTTTTCCCTCTGGTCTATCGCCTTTACACTGCAAGTTTCTGGTGCAGTCTCTTCTGCCCAGGGCTATCCATTCAGTCATCAAACCACAACATAAACATGCGGCTTTCCTCAGGCCTCTAGGTCTTCATTTTGAAGGCTCTTTTATCACATGAAACACTGATCTGTAAATGTGCTACATTTTTCTCTTCTGAACCCACTTTTACTATCTCTTATCTTTTCTGATGGGATGGAATGGATCTCTCTGGTCCTACAGGTGGCAGTAAGGATGACTCTGTGCTAAGCTCCCAGTACATAGAGTAGTTTTATCTGAATTATTACCCTCACTCAGTCAGGGTAATATTCTTAGTGCTGTCATTATGAGTCCACAGATAATAAAGTTTAAAATAAGCTGTATGAGTTAGGCTGTCTGAAATCGGGAAGCAAATAAGAAATGAAGCCGAGACGCAAACCAAGCATGTAGATTCTGAATCTGTGTAGTTTTGCTCGATTTTAGCCTCTTCAAGTCTAGATCTGCTGATGGTATGGGAGCAAAGGACGGAGTGTCTGGGGTGAGAGAAGCCCTCTCTTCACGCCCCACTCCCGTTTGTAATCAGCAGATGGCTTAACCTGCCCAGTCACCGTAGGTTCTCATTGAAGGTGACATTGCTGTACCATTTCTGCACAGTAGCCAATCACTTCACAGCTTATAACTCCAAATCCTTGACTTACCCAAACACATCACCTTTTCTGACCTAAACAAAAACCTCAGGTCTTTAAGCCCTTTCTAAAGTGTTACCACATAGTTCTCAAGAAGACTTCACCATTAGTCATAGTTAATTCACATCAATGAGCCTATGATTCTAGGTTTAGGTTTTACCATGCAAAATCGATGGTTGTCATCCCTTAGCTGCACACAGGAAGGACAGAAGGTACTATAGTTCGGATGATGAACATTCCCTATGGCGCATGTGTTACAGGACTGGTTCCATGGGTCTGAGCAGGTCCTCAGGTTTGTGCTGTCTAAAGGGATGGTGAGGTTCCAGCACTGTCCTCAACCTTTTGCTTCTATGGTGCCTTATGTCCTGGCCAATATGTACCCCTCGTCTGATGTCCAAAGCCACTTGGCTAATTGATTATGGCCTCTCAACATCTGAGTCAAATAACTTTTCTCTTTCTAATTTACCTCATGTATGCTGTTATTGTGACAGCTGACTAACATAGATTTTTTTTTGTACCAGGAATCAAACTCAGGACCTTGCACTTGCCAGGCAGGTGCTGTGCCCCTGAACTATAGACCTGACCCTGCTGACTAACATGAAGAGCTTTCAAAACTATGAAATGTCTAGATGTCTCAAGGAAATTCTCTTCGAATTGATTTTGAGGTGGTGGTCCAGACTTTCATGATTTAAAAACCACTGGGTAGTTCTAGCACACACCAGAGACAGAGAATAACTGTCTCAAAATGTAGTGGGTTGAATTCATATCTCAACCTACCTCATGCTGCCACTGTTCCAAGGGCAATGATACTTTGCATAGCCTAGAGCTTGTCCCAAAACTACAATAAAAAGCAAAACTATGGAAGGGAAAGAGATGTGAGAGAAGGACGATAATGAACAGAGGAATGGAAGAGACAGAGGCCACATTTCAAGGAAGTCAGCAAACAGAGACTTAAAGAGATAGCTATATTTATAAATGTGAATTTATGTGCATATGGACAGGATATTTTGCATAGTTAGTTGCCTGTCATTATTACTGAAAAGGTTATTCAGAACTGGAGTTTCCGTAACAGCCAGATTGAAAAAGTTCAAAAAGTAGGATGAAGATGTAGCTCAATGGTAGAGTAGTTTGCTTGGCAGCCTGAAGCCCTGAGTTCCATCCCCAGTACTACAGTCAATCAATCAATAGAACAGATTTTTAAAAAGGGAAGACATGAAGAAGAGGGATACAGTGAGGAGCAGGTAGCTATAGTACCATAACCATTATTAGTATTATTGTACTATAATGTTCGGAAAATTGAAGAAATGAGCAAATATTGGGGGTTCCTTGGTCATACGCACTAAAAGAAAATGTATTGGACTTTAAAATTTTGTTTCATCTTTGCATAGAAAATGGACACCACTGAGAATACATGAAGAGAGTAATTATGAAGGTAAGGGAAGGTGAGTGTTTGAAGAAGGTTTCCTATAGAATGTGATGAAATTTCTTTTAAAATTCTTTTGAGTTCTGTGACACAAATCCTCTACATCTCTACAAATGTGTCTCTCTCATATATATTCTCATATATATATATGGACTCATTCACGATGCAAAGGAGGAAAAGATTGGCTGGGTTGATGTTTCAAAGGGCTTCAGTTCTGGGTCAGCAGACTCCAGATCAGAAATACTATGGCAGAAGAGAAGAGAGAGCAAAAGGCTCGGTTTATGGCAGAAGCAGAGCACAGGAACAGAGGCAGAGAGTGAGTGGTGAGAGTCTGGACAGACGTAGCAGCCTGGCTCTGTGACCCACACAGGCCCACGCGGAAGTGTGCAGCGTCAGTCCCCAGGTGAATCCCTAAGTCGGTCAAGTTAACACCCACTAGATCTGCTGCACTGTCTCTATTCTCTCGCGCTGGCTCCATCCCTGAAGCGTGTTCTACAAATTTCCTCCTTTGTACCTTCCTACCTCAACCCTAAACACTAAACATACGCTTATGATTTTTAACCATCATTCATACCTATATGAAAAGAAAAGTGATTGCATACAACATGGTCGTGTCTCTAGACCTAAACAGCCAAAGGCCGGGAACCGGTCTATCACCCTCGATGTTTCCTAACTTAGATCTCATCTTTGGTCTCTTGTGGCAGCTTTTACTTGGCCTTCCCTGTGAGTGATGCCAGAACCTCTCCTGTGACTTGTCCCCTGGCCAAGGCTCTGGCTGCAAAGTCTTCCAAGAGACGGCTTCTCCTTTCTACATGAGGTCCTCATGGCCGCTTTCTTTCATACATCTGTTAATCTGCTCTTAAGGCCTAAGCTCCAAAATGTTATCTGTGCACTATGTTATCCTGCTGCAAAACATCTGATACTTTCCGCCTCGGCTCTGAGCTGCTTCCAAATACTGAAAAATATTTCAACTGCTCCTTTTTCAGAGCTTTCTGTAATACATAAGAATTAACTCACAGCTCAGATGGCACAAGATGTTTTATTTGCTGGATACACCATTAACTGTGCCCTTGAGCATGGCTTTCTCTCATCATAAAATATGTATCAGACGACTTCCAAGGCCACAGGGACTGAGTGCAGAGGGTGAGTGGGGACAATACAAAGTGAGCTAAGGACAGTTTTAAGAAGAGTGAGACCAACCCCAGCCCGCTGAGAAGTGGAAAAGCTTGACTTCCTTTTGGACCTTTCCGTAAGTTATCCCTATTGGAGGGAACTTAACTTACATGTATCTTATGCAAAAGTAGATAAATCTTTAAATCCCTAGACTGAACACAAGTTGTATTCAAAACCATTGATTATCTGAAAGTATTTTTTCTGCTATAGTGATTTGTGCCTTTGTCTCTAACCTTGTTACAATTTCGCAGGAGAGGTTTATTGGCTCCTTATGATCCTTCTTTGTTGGTCTGTACCCTGCATTTATTTGCTGCTCAATAAACAGTCCTTCCAGTGCATTATTGATTTCTTTAATTGAACAGCTCAAGGAGGGAAAACGTGAGTAACATTGTATCTTCAATAAACTTATTGGGCTTCTGTAATTTATATGACCTTCTCAATATTTATCGCTGGACTGCAAGAACATAATGACTCTTCCTGTAGAGTGACATTCTCCAGGACATCTTTGACAGTAAGTTAGGAATTTGCTTTTCTCATAGTTGTTTTTTATTTCCATATGTATGCAGTGTTTATATAGTTTTTATTTTAGAAATGCATACTTATCCTTTTTGGGCTAGTGGTGTATGTATTAGCAAATGCAAAGTATTCATATGAAAAGAGTGGAACTGTTAGCAGTATGTACTTTCATCTGTGAGTAGGTCCACTGCATTCTGTATTTCACAGTGAATATTATAATATTATGTAAATTTTGACACTTGTAACTTACAAAGTTTATATATTATCTTGATGATTGTAATAAATATTATTATAATCAGTTTTATTGTTCTGCTATAGAACATCCTAGGCCTCTAAAACGTTACTAAATGTTGAAAAATGACAAGCACAAGGTGGAAATGTGGTTGCTAGGATCTAAAACATAATTTGAATTTTGCAGAAAGAATTGTTGTTCATCTGTACTAATGTGCCACTTCCTAGCAAGGAATTGAAATTGAGGGTCTGAAAATAATTCTTTTAATTTCGTATCCTCCTAGCTAAGTAAAAATGAACGAAAATGGGACTCAATCTTCAGTTGCTATGTGCCCCAGATCTGAAGTGACCGGTAAGGGCATCAGTCCAGAATTTTGAATGAATTGGTGATCTGCACCTGTGAACACACTGTGTCCCATAAGTCACAAACTCTGTGAATTTACATGTTAGTTTTCATTCATTCACAGCCTGTAGCTTAAGGAAATACATTATGAAGTGAGATATTCAAGTTTTGGAAGAATATCTGGAAATATAAGGGTAAGTCTGATCAGTCAATTACAGTAGAAACTTTTAAAAAATATACCTGAGGTTCTGTCAACATGAACATACCACTTATTTATTATTCTTATCATTGGGATCATTTCTGACCTACCCTCAAATACTAACTCCAATTAACATGGAAATAAAATTTTCCCTTAAACAATCATTTGTTAGATAGCTTGAATGGCTGGGATGTCCTTTAAATAATTGGGAGAATGGACTTTTTATTTGTAAAATACATCAGAGATTTAGTCATAGAAGGATAAGAAACGATACTCATTGCTTCTAAGAAAATACACGTGAGAGGTGGTTTTTAAGCACATATACCATTAGTTTATTTCAAAGTGTCTGAAACTTAACACAGCAAGATAAATCAAAAAACACCTTGAAACTACTGTAGTCTACTACAATGGCATTTTCATCTCTGCTCTTCACTTTGAATGGAAACAAGTTATCATGGACAATTTATTAAATTAGGAACTTGTCAAAAGACTTCCAATAGAGGAGTGACATTTACTTTTGAAAGTTGTCCTCATTTAAACAACAGATATTTGGGTAACTTTTTATTTTCTTCTTTGGCTCAGTTGGAAGAAATTTTTACCACAAAGGAAGCCTGATTTTATGCATGTTTGACTTAATTCAGAGGGATTTACGAATACCGCAGTAGCCTGTGTGGTTTGGCTGTGCATAATGCAAAGCAGATAGCTTTCATTTCTTTTCAAGCCAAAGTCGCTGATGTGTATTTGGTAACTTTTTAGTGAAACAGACTTTTTTTTTAAATACTAAGACTCAAGTGTCCAACATCCTTATCTGTTCATTTTTCACACACCGTCTGAAATATGTGAGAAAGTCTGACTTTTACAACTGTCAAGGATCAAAAAATATGAAATAAATATGAATGTATGAGTAAAAAATATAGTGCCAACTCATACTTAATATTTTCTTTGATTTCATAGAATAATTAAAAGGAAGAAGTTGTGGAAATAAACTAAGTTAGAGTAAAAACTTATTAAAACATGGTCGGAGTGTTTGGGAAGTAGAGATTGATTTGGATCAGTACAATTTGGTGGGCCCTTTTGGTGCAAATTATATATTTCAGCAATTGCGGACATCTTTGTGTAGTTATATCACTCAGTGATGGTAGTGTTATTTTAAGTGGAGTTACTATATTTACTCTGGTTAGAAGAAAGGAAGTGACTTAAAATTCTTACTGTCACATGTTGGATTTGAATTTGTGAGCAGCACAGAGCAGAACAAGAATATTTCTGTACTGAAACACAGACATAAGAATGGTAATGATGGAATTCATCATTTGGCAGATGGTTGTGGAGGACAGACCTCACATCCAGTTCTGCTGTGGAAGGAGTAACAGATTCTGAGGCATAAGGAGACAGGGAGTGGAGAATGTTCCCTCGCTGGAAGAAGCCATTTTGCAAAGTCTCAGGACATCCTTACGGGGACAACATTCCCCAAATTTCATTTAATAGCAATCAAAATCTAGAACCACCATCTACTGAATTTGTAGACCTCAGCGCTGATACACTGAAAGATATCTTGATATCATTTCAAGATCTCCAGGAAAAGAAGATTCAATAAAAGTATCTTCACACTTGACATACTTTTATTATGATCACTTGTATGAAACAAAATCTGTGACATGAATTACAGCATTGGTTATTTTAATTCATATAACAGGATTTTTGCACCTAACCTATTCTTCCACAAGACAATATGATCAGTTTGCTATGCTTCAGGTCTGATTCCGAGCCAACTGGTAGTGTTTTGGTTTATAAGAGTGAATGATTTAGGGTAGTTCATCTCTTCAAAGCAAAGGTGCTTATTATTAGCTGCTAAATCAGTTTTGTTTTTGTTTCTTTGATTTCTGTTGTGGAATTGTGCTGTGATGAAACAACAGTTTATCACTATAATTTTCTATTTCTTAATTATTTTAGTCAGTATCAATTACTGTATTTATCCTTGGAACTCATGCTTATCCTGTTGATAGGATATCATCATGCTTAGTTTCCACTATGGAAGAATCTATCATTTACTTCAATGCCTTTAGCTGACCTACTCCTCCGAGCACTGATGCTACCATGAGATTGTCTGTTCTAACATGAGTGAGTTTGAGATTTTGTGAAATGATAAAAAAAATCATTGGCTAAAGAAATACTTACCTACATGAATGAAAATTATAATGAATCACTGCCAATGCTTTTAAAAATATTTCTGGAAGTTTACACAGTGGCAGTACTATATGGAAACTTGAAATCTGTCTTTACATTATATATGCACCAAAATCAATGAACAAACATACAAATGCCAAGTATTCTTTGTATTTCTTCCCCTGATCAGAAATATTCCTCTCCAGATGAATATGAGAACTATGATGTTAAGAGATAATTAATTTTAGTTTCTAGAGGCTCAAACTTAATTTTTGGTAAATGAAAACTTTATATTTTGCAAGCAGCACTGAAGCACAAAGTATTTTAAAATAAAAGAGAAATTAATTTGCTTTATATGCACCGTGTGAGTGTTTACATGTGCCTCTAATATTCACTGAAGCACAGTGTTTCTTGGGATATTTTCTGAAGACTTAATAAAAATGTGAAAGTTTCATCTACTATTGAAAACTTAATAAAACTGGGATTCATAGTAGGGAAAATGTCTGAAATTAATATCTCACCTTTTGCACGTGCCATTCAGAGGATAATTATAATTTGTTCCATGGGTAGTCTTAAAATTAACTTTCTACTTTTTTATTTATTAGATTTTTCTGTCTCACATTGTTTAAACAATTTTCTTTCTCTGGGCTTTTTTTATGAGGAGAAGAGTAATATAAAGTCAAAAATAATTCAAAATCCAGAGCCAATACCATTTCTCAGTTGATTTTTAGTACATATTTGAGAAGTGCGATTTAAATTCTAATGCTAGGAGAGAGATAATATGATTTTTCCAGCATTGTATTACTGTTTTCAAAGACAGTGCACATCTCAAGAAAGAAGGATGATGCAAATTTACCAAGTTGAAGAAATTGGTGATTTTCTGAATCGTTAGGGTGAAGCACTTCCTTTACTGGAGGGGAAGCCTGAGCCACCATTAATTCTGCACATTCTTTTGAAATTGTTGTGTCATTAGAACGAGTTTGCAGTACATGAAGTTTCCATCATCTTGGGGCACACATATCCTCTCATGGACATACTGGGCTGACCGCCTCTGGGGACTCCACAACCTTAAGCAAGGCACCTAAAGCACTGGCGCTGCTTCTGGTCCTGAGTGATGATCCTCCGATTTGGACAGGGAATGTGAGCACAGGGCTCAGCGAAGATCCTGAGCCAGATGGGGTGTTTGTTGGGTCCCAGTCTGCCTCCTTAATGGTTACATGATCTCTGCATTTATGAGTCTCTCTTACCAGACCCCTAGGGCAGACTCAGAGGTCCCGACCTCAGTATCCCCTTCTGGAGAATGGTAAGGATAGTACCTATTCCTGGACTTAGTGTGAAGAACACATGGACACTGTCTTTTACTTATCCAGCCAATTTTCACTTACAGCAGAATGAAATGGATTTTGTTTGGTGGACTTACATTTATTTCCATTCTAATTTTTTTTTCTTTTGGACAAATATTGTAATGAAATATTTTCAAGAATCTCAATTTAATTATTTTGTTGTGTGATTGCAATGATGTAATTTTGAAAATAAAATTAAAAAGAAATGAGAACAGGAATAACTGGAAAATGCTAATGTGCAGAATTCCTGAGTTGCCAGCAATAAAAGGTTTTCCCTATTGGTGCCTTATATCACATGTGTATCTATCTCTGAAATCATGCTGGACGTAGTCTTTTATAAATATTTCAGTCTCTGTGCTTCTAACCAAGTCTTGCAGATAAACTGAAATTTTTGGTGAAGACAGATGTAGTTGTGCTGTAAATAAGTTGAGAACTGATCAGTTAATCATTGTAAGGATTGTCTAATTTTTATTCTGGTAATTTAAAGATGACGGGAAAAAAGTGAGGATAAATTTTATATATTTAAACAATACTCATGCTAGGAGAGGATGAAATCTATGAAAATTATATTCAGTTAAGAAATATATTCATATATTTGTACTTATTTGATATAAGTCAGGGCGAGCTACTTCCACTTTTAATAAAATCATTCAGAAAGATAACTAAGGAAGTGCTAGGAATTCTCTTGTTAAAACCACTTAAAAACCTATTGTTTATGTGTGTTTTTAGAGTGCATCTGGTCATTTTACTTGCTAAACTATTCATGTTTAGTGAATGAAAGAGAGGTTGGTACAAAACAAACTTCTTTATTAATATTGCATATATTTGGTTGTAGGTGGGCCAGGACAATGAGCATGCAGTAATGTCTTTGCCTTCCTGGACAAAATTACACATTTACATTGCATATTATATAGTACAGAAATGAGTATGGCGGGATTTGTCCTAGAAACAAACTGAACCCAGGTACACTGAGCAGGCACTAACGTTGCCTTAGGGTTGGAAGCCTTAGGATTTGCTCAATGAAAGGGGTTTCTGGAGGAGACTTGGGAACGACAAGGGCGCACTAGACTGTAAGAGCAGAAGGCTGGCGGGAACCGGCTGATGCCTCCCAAGGGTGCAGTGCCAGTTGGTAGCTTACGTGCCCGGAGGGAGGGAGGCAGGCAGAGAGAGAGGAGTGCAGGCTGGAGCCCAGCAGAGCTCACTGCAGCACAGACAGTGGTCGCCTGAACAAGGCCGTAGGAGAGCCTCCCACGAGGCCATGAAAGGATGTGATTTCTTCCTTCAGCGAACACAAAGGAAAGGATTCTTGCACACCTGTGAGCGCACTCTCAGACGGTAAGAGATCCCGGCAGTGAAGACAAGAATATGCGCAGCATGCAGTGTCACGGTGCGATGGAAAATCTTTAGGTTTGTTTTTACTACTATAAGGAATAGAAAAGAGATCCTTACAGGCCATCGGTCCAATCAAGTCTACATTAATAACACTCTCACACAATGACACTACTCAAAAGTATTATGAATAACCACCAAGAGATATCATCTACAAACTTAGTTCTGGGAATGTAATTCAAATTCTTTCTATGAATATTTTTCAATCCAGCCAACCGTGTTTAATTATTATACCTGCCATGCGTTATATTACTATTTACATGAATGGAGCTCTAGGGATTTGCATGGACCTCTCCATAAGAAAGATAAACAGTATAATTTTATTGACAGAATGTATGTAGATATGTGATTTAATCTATTATTTCTATAATAGCCCATTTCATTACATACTATAACTTTGTTTTTTTTTTGTTTTTTTTGTTTTTTTTTGCGGTACTAGGGATCGAACTCAGGACCCTGCGCTTGCTAGGCAGGCGCTTATTCCACTGAGCTATATCCCCAGCCCCATACATACTGTAACTTTGAAGGGAATCTATAAATGCTGAGTTTTACAAATTAAAAATTGCAACACTTCATACTTTTAAACGGTTTAACAATCTCCTTTCAAAATAGCTTCCACAAAGACTAAAGTGTATTCTTCTCAGCTTTGGAATTGGTGACGTTATATTCAGCATTCTTATCAGAGTTTAGAATTTTACTCATTGCTATTCAAGAGCATTGCCAGCAGAGCATCATTACAGGTTTAAAGATAATTTTGGATAATTTTATATTCCACTGTGTTTTTAGTGTTAGTCAATAATTAGATCCTGAACATCCTGGCACTACTGAATTACTTGGCTATACATATTTTATTCTGATAGTTCACAGGCGGTGGTAGACTCAAGAATGGCTTCCAAAGCTGCTCACATGCTTCTCAGCATCTGTGAATATGTTACTGTACGTGGTACAAACTTCCTGTAGATGTGTAAGCTAATCACCTCGTGATGGGGACAATATGTTAGATTACTCTACATGCTCCTGATTGTCACAAAGGATCTTGTAAGAGGAAGAGAGGTCAAAGGTGAGAGCAGTTGAGCAGGGAGACCCGAAGCTGAGAATGGCATAATGCTGTCCTACCACAAAGACTGCCAACAGTTCAAAAGACTGTCATGACCCTGAGATCCTCCAGCAGCAATCAGTCCTGCTGTCACCTTGGTTTTGACCTTTGAACTTCATTTCAGGCTTCTGACTTCCGGAGTTGTAAGACAATACATTTGTATGGTTATAAGTCCCTACATTTACAGTATTTATTACAGTGAAAAGTAGAGACTAGCAGACATGCTAAGCCATATTAACAGCACACAGAGAGAAGAAAAAATTCAAAATACCATAGATAGTGCCAACTGCATGTAATTCTAATTTTCTTAAGAACTCAGTAGAGGAGAACCACACGTCACCTTGAGTTGTTCTCTATGCCCATATGATGGAAACAGGTCATTGGTTTTTGTGGGAAATACTTGAAAAATTCCTCTAAGGAGGAATCAATTAAAATTACTCCAAAAATTTTAAAGAATATTAACTTTATAATATTATCTGTGCGAATTATATACTTGCTTCTCTCATCTATTGTCAGAATAGAAAGTATGTAATTTATGGAATTTCCTATGAATAAGACCTATAGTAACCTTCATGCAAGTCTGTGACTTTTCACAAGCATCTTTATGGAGAAAGAAGCCCTGGGATGTGTTTATGGTTGAAAGAATGGGAATAATGCATTGAATAAGCTTCTGACCACCGCCAGATCCTATCCTATTGTTCCCTTTGTGTCAAGAGTGGTGTGGTATTTATAAAATCACACAGATTGATCTGATACTTGCCAGTCCACCTTGAGGGGATAATATTTATGCACAGTGTTATCCCTCAATTCACTGCTTTAAAGCCCTGTAAACCTTAACCAACATAATAAGAATCTTCTTGACTTGTGGAACATTATGTTTTTAGGCATTGTAACAACTCCAAGTTCAAATTCAAGGAAGCTTTTATATGCAATGTTCACTTTTTGCTCTGAGTTCCAGCTGTGAATGGAATTAACTTTCAACATAAAGAAAACGGCTCTGCAGCTGGAAAACAGAGTTTGGGGCCCACTTGAATCAAGCACAGTTGGAGGAGGAAGAATATATCATGAATACCCTTCCACCCCTTTGTGTCACTGTAGGAGACTTTTGTTGAAAAAATCTCAACATTATTCAGCCTTCCTGTCCTTTGAATGAATGGGGAGAGAGTACGTAGTGCTCATGGAAACTGCTCTTTCTGGACACCATTTTTCCACTGAAGAGGAGACCAGTCTGTCACCAAATTGCAGTTGAATAGAAAGAACATGATTACACATTTAACTCATCTGTATTTCTGGATTCAAAGCCAGAATACTGGCATGATATGTAATGCATTTTGGGTGACTCTGATTCACCGAGGTTCCATTTCTGGAATAAGCTTATTTTAAAATTGTATTATATAGTATTTAGGTGTTTTAAGTTTTATACTCCTACTGACTAAACTGTATAGAAAGTTACATTGTGTTTAAGAAATATTATTCATAATATCCCCAGGCATATAGAATTACATCCTTGCTACTCTACAAAATTAAGTAACAGAGTTGTCAACATAATTTGAAATGAGAATAACATAAGAGTGCAACTCAGTGCTGTAGGGAATTCAGAGTTTTTGTTTGCTTGTGTGAATGTTTATGTACCAAAAGTTCTATACCAACTGTGGAACAGGAATCATTCTAGGTATTGCTAGCAGAGATTCAGGAAGACATATGATGTTCTTTCGTCTGAGGAACTGCCATTTTTGAGGTATGTCATGGGAAGTCAAGTAAAATGCAAAAAGAAGGTCTTTGCAGTAGCTATGAGCCTGGCAAGGAAACCAGAGCAGGTCAAATCTACTAAACAGTAGACTAAAGTCAACTAAACAACCTCCTACACGTTGGCGATTGCTCAGGACTGACTCTGTGACAGCATGGTTCTTGTAAAAGGAGGAAGAGTTTCTGCTGAATGAGACCAGAAATCACCAGTCCTGGAGGTTTATTCCTTTGTACATCCTGGTGGACCTGTGGTCAGGTGGAAGCAAGGAAGGCAGAAAACATAGGTAGGAGTAAGCGCAAGTAAGATCGTGGGCCAATACGGCTTTCAAATTCCTATAGGACTTGCTAATGGCAAATACTCTGCAGAGCAGGTCTGCTTTCTACTACAGATTCCTACCCATTGCTTTAGTTGACCAGAATATCATGAGATCATGATAATTTCTGTTCTTTCTTAATGAAAGGATTGTTGATTGTAAGACCTCAATGATTCTGCCAAAACTAACATAGTTTAGTTTTTTCTCCATCAGATTACAAAAAAGGATTCAAGATGAATCTGTTCATTTTGCTCTAGGAATTCAGAGAACAACATAAGCTTTATCACAGCTGTAGCATGAAGTTTTCAAAACTTGTGTGCTCATGTCTGAAGCATCCTTTTTAATTGTGCATACATTGTTATATAGCAAAGAAAAAGAAGACCTGAAGCATATTTTCTATTTTCCTTTTCTTTACATCTTACAGTGGTTTTTCCCCTTCATCTGATACATCCAGCATATCCTGAGGTCCCACTTCTGACTTTAATATGGCTCTGCAGGTCATGAGTCCATTCATCCAATTCTGAGTTGCATGTGATAAATCACAATTTTCTACATCAAGCTGTACTAAATCTTGTTTGTATGCCCTTAATGAAATCATCTATTTTATCTCACCACTGCAGGTAAAAACAATTTTCCATATGTTATACAGCCTTATCATGGCTTCTGAGATATCATCGTGGTTACATACTATCTAGTTTACATTTAGAAAGCAGGATGTCAGCTTACTAGAAAATAATTTTTAAAACGTGTACAGTTTTTCATCAGCCAGTATCCCCTTCTCTGAATGAATAATTCCATGATTAAGATCCAGGGATTGTTCCACCAGTCACAGAATCAGCTGTTTTTACATAACCTGATAAATTAATTAGTTCGTATTGTGATTATGTGACTCTGCTAGAGAGAAGAAAGAATTACTGAGTTAGCTTGGAATAAACAAGGACTTTCTGATTGTTTCTATCTTTATAAAAGCAATTCCGGACAAAAATTAAATATCTTAAAGATATGTAAGACTCCTCCTAATGCTGCAAGGAGTAAATATATTAATCAGTCATGTTAAAATTTCACAATATATTCACAAAGAAAAAATTACCTGTGAAATAAAAATATATCTCTAAAAATGCACATTATATGCAAATTATTGAACTGATGATTGTTTCACTTTAAATCAATTATAGTTACATGATCAAAGATACAGTTATGAAAATGTAAGAGGAAAACATTTTGAAAATAGAGAAATAAAGAAGCAAAACTATATATATTATACATATGAGGAACTATACATGATTCTGATAACATTATCAGAAGAATCACATAACAAATTCAAGTAGGGTTTGGGTCTGTGATGATGATTTTAGAAATTACTATTAGAGGAAGGATGAAACTGTACCTTCAAAGCATATTAAAATAAGGGTAAAGAAGTTAAACGGCTTATTTAACATTGGGTATATTTGTTTTATTTTTTATTTTATATCTAATAAAAATTCATAAGGGTAGTTAAAAGGGAATAGACTTATGATAGCAGAGAAATATTAAGTAAATGCAAGAAATGGAGACAAAATGGAATAAATGGTTATTGAAATAATTTTGCTATCAGTATAAGTTCTCAGTGTATTTCATGGAAGTTAGTCTTGGCTGACTTTCTAAGAAACAGAAGTTCTTTGCAATTTTACAACTGAGAGTTTTGTTTTCTCCTGGCAGGTGTGTACATGTGTCAGACTGGGCTTGTAGAGTGGGCCTCAGGCAAGGGTTCCAACTTGATCTGACGAAGCTACAATGGTAGTCATCACAGCCTCACATTTCCAAGTACAGTCCATTACTGGGAGCAGATGGTGTTAGTGAGAAGGAGAATAACCCACTTATACTAGAATTGATTTGAAGCCCGGGTAAACGTGGGCTATCCAGAAGGGAGCTACTCTATGTGGCTCCTCCAAGGAGTGAAAAGTTGTGTTGTAAACATTTGAACACTTCTGACCAGTTGAAAGGTTTCAATGTGGAACAAAAAGGAGAAGCTACAGATCGACTGTTAACTCTGTGAAAGGAAGTTTTTTTTCTAGCCAGGACCGCCCTCTGAGGATGGGTTTGCTGTTTAGGCAAGAGTGAGTGCAGTAGAATTCCCCTGAGGTCACAGTGACTGTCTATTATAAAGTACCGCAAAATATACCTTAGCAATTGGGCAAGCAGTTAGCATGCATATTCAGTATAACTTTGCATACTTAGAATTCCAGGTATAAGGTTTCCCACAGCAAAGATTCTATGATTGTTAGTAACTTTCACTATTATTGTTTTCATAAGATCTAAATATCTTTGAATCAGTAGAAAATATTACCTTAGTGTTCCGCTAAATCACATTTGTTGCAAAGGATATTAGTAATAAAATACACAGTAAGAACTTTCATTATAAAATAAATCATTATATAGGCAATAGTTTCAAGAAGCCAGTATAATGATGCTGTATAGGAATGGTTTGAATAGGCTAATTTAAGAAGCAAATGGTCTTGTCTGGAAATAAGCCTGGAATAAACTTGTGGACCTTGGTTGTAGGAACACTTTGTTGGATTTGACATTAAAAGCATGCTTGAGAAAAAAACAAACAAAGGAATCCCAAGAATCAACAAGCAGAACTCAGTGAAACTGCAAATCTCTTACACATGAGGAAAGAGTGGAGAATGTGTAATGACCCCAGTGTAATGTAGAACATAGTCACAATTTATCTCTCTCATAAGGGGTAACACATAAAATACATAGAAGAATCACCTACAACTCAGTAGTCAAAAAGCAAATAATCTGGTTAAAAAGCAAGAAAATGTTTTGCATAGATATTTCTACAAAAAGACATAAACGTAGCCAACAAGTGCATGAAAGGCTGATCATATCTCTAATAAACAGAGGTAAAAATACAGGTAAAAATACAGAGAAAATCATCTCACACATGCTGGTATAGCTCTTGTTTCATAGAAGTGATTACTTTTTTATGAGGATGGGCAAAATGAACGCTTGCATAATTTTGGTGGTGATGTGGATTAGGACAACTGTTTCACAATGTGGTAGGGAAGGGCATCAAAAAACAATAGAGGTACAACACAACCTAATATTTCTATTTTTGTATATCCATCAAAAAGAGTTAAAATGGAGACCTGTACAAAATATCTATATGCTCATAATAACTGCAGCATTGTCAAGACATGGAAACAACTCAGATGTCCACATATATACAAAATATTTCACAAATTTAAAAAAGAAGAAAATTCTAACATTTGCCATTACTGTACTTGAAGAAACATAGATGGAATTATTCCAGTAGAATAAGTTAGAAAAGACATGTGTTACAGGATTTTACTTATATGAAGTACCTGAAATAAACTCACAGAAGCAAGCAATGTAAAGGTGCTTGCTAGGACATACAATAGGGGGGAAATGGAGAATTTTTGCCCAAACAGTGTGCATAAAATTTCAGGTATACAAGACAAATAACTTGTACATTCATCTGTACAACACAGTACTGATAGCTAATGATAAACAGTATTATGCACTTCAACATACATGAAGAAGTCAAATCTCATTGTTCTGCTATAAGATATCCTGATTGTATTGTTGTCCTGTGATGGAAGGTTAGAATCTTTATTGCAGACATGATAGTATGAATGTGCATGTGCTTAATTCATTAAAATATAGACATTAAGTGTGTATCATTTTTGTACACCAGCTATGGCAGGTAAATTAGCATCTGCTTTTGGATCCATGGAAGGAATTGGTAGAGCATACTTCTAGGTGTAACTGAGTGGGTTGTGTAGGCATGATTTGGGGCCCTGTACCTGTTCCTACCCTTTCTCTCTGGCACTGTTCACCTGCTCTGCCTCCTAAGAGCCAGGGAATAAGCCACTTTGCTCCATCATGCACTGCTTCCATGAACTCTCCGCCTTAGAGCTAGCTGGTCATGGACTAAAGCAGGAGGAAATTAATCCTCTTCTCCTTAAAGTTGTGGACAGCAAATATTGTTCTCCGGAATGGGAAAGCTGACAGACACATTGACTTAACTGGATAAAGCTTCAAAGACTCCAGTGTAAAAGCCTAATGAACACATAAATACATGAATGAGTGCAAGGAATACTGGAGAAATCAGAATAACATGAGTAGCTTGTATTCAAGTCCACATTCTGTTTGTGATATGGCCTCACAAGTTTTACTACTAGGGAAAATTGGGGAGACTGTGGCAAGCATCTTTGCTTTTTCTTACAATTTTATGTAAATCTAAATTTATCTAAACAAACAAAAAACCCAGAAGACTTTATTCAGGCTTTAGGGGAAAGCTCAGGAAATGATTCAGCCTTCGTAATGTCACCAAAGCAGTCAAATATTTGCTGGCTTGAGAGTTGTCACTAACTGGCCTATTTCAATGATGCTTCCCTAGTAGTCTCAAAATAATGATTTAAAACCTTTTTCCAGTGACATATTCCTGCCTCTTAAATCTTGTTACTGCTCACAATGTCTGAAATTACCATTTAAACAACATTCCCCGAAACAATTAGTGTAAGCAAATTCCACGATGATACAACTCGAAGCTTTTGTAGGTAAATGCACACTGCTAGGGACTGCACTGTAACTGGAGTAAGTCAGACCCGCAGGTGTAAACACTCTGTTGTCTCTCCAGGATGAGAATCTGAAAGTGTAAATAAGATCCCAAAGACAGAGCAGACATGTGAAAGGTAAAGAAACTGCTCAAAAGGAAAGAACAACTGGGATGGGGGAAAGGAGGAAAGAAGGAAGAAAAAAATATATATATATATGTATATAGATATACACACAGGTTAGCTAAGATAATTGTACTACTAATTGCTATTAGTTTATTGAAAGGGACAGTTAGTGCTTACATTTTTTGATCAATTTTGCATGCTTTATCTGGTAATCTGAGCAAAGACTCTGAAGGTAACTATGCAATTTAATAACCATCGTTAATTTTACATCATCTTGTTTTGAAATCTATATTGTTCTTGAGGTTTTCTTAATTTCTCTTTAAAATAAGAAGATTCATGGGCTAAGTTGTCCCACGTCCTTGTTGAACCCCTCCTTACATCACCCTTCAATGGGGCCATGCAGGGCAGCGTAAGCCCAGAGGTCACTTTTGACTCAGTCACACTAGAAGAGATGCAGTGGAGCATTGCATCCCACGCTTTCCAACTACCGCTTCTTTCACTTTGAATAAATCTTAACTAAAGGACTCTCATTTTATTTCTCAAAAACAGAATACCACATTTGCTTTTGAAATATTTGAATCTTTCAAGGTTAACATCTTCCATGGTATGAAGGTCAATTCATTTCTTATAGTTATATACCCAGGTACTCTCTGCAGTATAGGAAGACGCCACTTTGTTTATCGCTCAATGAACACAATATGAATTACACCCTAATTAGAGCAAATCATCTAATCACTTAAATAGGTGCTATCAGGTGATTAAAGTATAAGATCGAACAGAAAAACTTCTCCTCCACTACACAGACGTTGTAAGCACATGTTTCTGTCTCACCGATTTGGGGAACAGTCAACCCTTGTTGCATATGTTTTTGAAATGTACACATTTTATTAGGCTAAAATAGAAATATGCAGCACATAATTTCGGCCAGGTGAAACTTAAAGAACATTCTCAGGTAAAAGTAGGGTGTTTTTCTTCCTAAAGTATGACAATTAACAATGTAAATGTGACTTAGTAGTATTGGGCAGGACATGCTTTGAAGATGTGAGTGACATTTTAATTTTTGGACATGGCTGGGTGAAAAGAGCTCCTCGGTTAATAATACTTCTTACAAAGCTTTCTTTTATGTAGATGCCAAATCAATTTTATAGCAGGCTTTTCATCTTTCACTCTGCCAAGGGAAAGTATGTAGTTTAAGACTGAACTATCTGTTAAGGAAATGAAAAAATCACCCAGAGGTTTTCATGGTCTCAGAACACTAGTGCCTAAAAATTTGCAGATGTCCCTGCTGATTAAAAAAATCATTTGCAGTAAATATAAACAGAGGATGAAATTCCTTGGATGAACACACTCTCCTGGGTTCCTTTGGGTTTTCAGTTTGTAATCAAACGACATTTTTAAGAATTCAGTGGAGTATGTTTAGTTTACCTTCTGTCTCCTTTTTTTATTTTAAAGACAATAAAAATAATTTTTAAAAACATTAGAAATCACACAGAATTTCACTAAACAAGATGATAGGAATTCAGCAATGGTTGTCATATTGCATAGTGCTGTCTTCAAATTAGTTGCTCCGATTACAAGATATAAGCATGCAATGTTAGTGAATGAAGGAAAATAACCTAATATTTAAAGTACACCATTCAGTCCTTTGTTCTCTCTTCCAAATGAGCAAATTTCTATTAGGACAGAGGTTACACATAGCTCATAGTGGAAATCCGGTGGTTGAAGGTATAGTTTGACAGCACTGCTTCCCTTGTTATGTTCTTTGGTTATGTGTGGACTTAGTACACATCGCTGGTAGCCACATTTCACCCTTTTCTCTGTGCTGGATCGTGAACTCCTTGCTGCCCTAGTGTGAAGCTCCATACCAAAGGCCACAACTCTCGTTTCAACAAAAGGTAGAGTGCACCTTCTCAGTTTTTAGGGTGTTCTCTGTGCTACACTGGGTATGCACAAAGATGTGCAGGACCAATAATTCTGGAGAACTTTCATAATGTTTTCCACTTGCTTTAAAATGTGTATGTTTTAGTTACTCTCAGTTTTAGAGACAACTGGGGAAATCATTTAAAGCATGGCAATGTTTTTCACAAATGTTTGTGTTACTTAATTAGTTACTCAATCGGTGCTGCCGAGCAAGTACCACAGAACAGGTGGCTTAAGGAAACAAAGTTAGTTTTCTGTCTCATCCAAAGGCTGGAATCTCCTGATCAAGACGTCAGCTGGATTTCTGCCTCTGAGGAACATGAGGAAAGGATCTGCTCTTCCTCTGGCCTCTGGTCAAACAACCTTCTGTCCTCATGTTCATATTATCCTCCCCTCCTCGTATCTGTGCCCAATTTTTTTCATAAAACAAGGTTACCAGTAATGTTATATTAAGACCCACCCTACAGGCACATTTTAATTCAGTGGTGTCTATCATGACTATCTTCAAATATGGTCAATTTTTAAGGTCCCAGGGACAAGCATTTCAATTTAAGAATTGTGGGGGACAACAGCAGAGCTCACAAGGATCCAATAATAATTAAGGCATGAAGCCCTCTTTTATTGTTAGATATTTCTGTGTTTGGTGTACAAAGTGAGAAAGTCCATAAAGGACAACAACACAGGAAGAAATAGTAAACTACAATACAGATAATCTAAGGTCTGAACCAACGGTTCCACCTTAATGAAAGTCTTACAATGGAATATGGCTGACCCAAATATTCCTAAGTCTTAGTTTCTACCTTGTCTTTAACCTTTGTGTGTCTGTGAGGCAAAATTAGAGTTTCACAAAATAAGCAAAACAGAAAGTATCTTTCTTGCTTAATTATTATGGATTCTAAAACTAATTTTTGTTGGCCATGTCCCAATGGTATAGTGCAGTGTAAATGTGATTCTGGTGCAGAAAGTTGCTTTGTAAGTCTATTTTGTTTTATGATGGTTATTCATTCAACTTATGTGTAACACCCCCAAAGAAGCTAAAATATGCTAAATGATAATTTCTGTTCCTTTAATTTATGGTGTTACCCAGGGCAGCATGTGGTATTGTTCACAGAAAATAAAAGGCCCTTGGCAAATGTTTCTTCACCAACTTCTCATGGCTGCACAATGATTATTCTACTGTGCTACATGGTTAATGGAGGCTGAATTCCTTCCTTTATAGTAATGTGTGTGGAACCTTGTTTTACCATATCTAAATTGATCCAGGAAGCATACTTCCATGAAGTGTGCCTCAAGCTAGCTGCTATTATTAGAAGTCAAATTCTTGGTGAGAGATGTTACTTGGACGGTGCCTATCTTAGGCAAACATTCTCATATGTATCATGGATAAGACCACACTTTGCTCTTGGATAGCATGGTTACAAGTCACATTACTGCAAGGATATAGCGTGGATTATGTTTGAAGCAGCCGTGCAAAATATGCCGTAGATTTCAGTGCATCATGTGTATAATCTCTTGGTATTGACACTTACTTTCTTCTGTTAAAAAAAAAAAAAATGAGTCACTAGGGCTACGGATGTAGCTCAGTGGCACAAACACCTGCTTAGAATGTGCAAGGTCCTGAATTTGATTCCCAATACAAAAAAAAAAAAAAAAAGAGTTGCTAAAAGTCAAAGTAATTGTATTTTAAGTTAAAACACTTCTGGACATGCAAGTCCCATGTTGATAATGAGTTGGCCCTTTGCAAAATGGGCTCATACATAAAGACTTTCAGGGTAAGAACTGATTACTTTTAAAACTCTGATAACATTTTGACAGACCCACTTATTAAATTAATGGAAAACTCACAAATATGTGATAATCTAGTCTATCCTTACTGAGATAATTTCAAATTAAAAGAGCACTGAGTATTAATGTACTCTTTAAAATTTATGTTTCCATGCAAAAATAAAAGCTTTAGGGCAAATAAAAGCAATGACAAAAGTTATTTTTGCTTTTGAATATACATATTTTTCATTTTAAAAATGGAATGGTATTCCATTTTTAAAGTATTTTTTAACTTTTTGTTATGTAAAACCTCAAACATATATCAAGTTCAAAATAGTTTAATGGAACTCCATCCCCAATTTCAGTAATTGCCAACATTATAAATTATGTAATTTTGAACAAGATTATTAATTTAATTTTGTGAATTTAATAGATGTATATTTGGCTAACTTTCTTTCTTTTATTATATCTATTAAATAATTATTAAACTTACCTTAAATCCTTTAATATTTTCTGAAATCAAGAAACAATAAAGGTAGTCTTGGTATATCATTGATACAGAAAATAAGAAATATTTTGTAATTTACTCTTTGGATTAATAAATATTATTTTAGAGCTGTTTTTTGCTCGTAGCAAAATTGAGTAAAGAGAATAGTAATTCCCCACATGTGCACTAACCCTATACGTGCCCAGTCACAGTATTATCAAAATTTCATAACAGAATGTGTCATTTGCTGCCAATAATGAAAAAAACGGTGAAACATAATATCCCAATTTGTGGTAAAGCTTGCTCTTTTTATTATACAGTACATGGGTTTGTACCAATGTATAACAAATGTCCCTACCACTTTAGTGTCTTAGGCAGCAGGCTCACTGCCCTGAAATCCCTCTGCTTTCCACCTACTCATCTCTCCCACCTACAGCCCCAGCTGTTAACAGCAAAAGGTGTTTTCCTATTTCCTTGTTTCCATCCCTTCAAGAATGCCATACCATTCGGATCATAGAATACACAACCTTTTCAAACTGACTTCTTTTCATTTAGTCAAAGCAATGTTAAATTCCCACCATGTCTCACCATGGCTTGGGTGATATTTGTTTAGCAAGTTAGGCTGTTTAGTTGTTTGGATGTACATAGCCTATTCTCCCTTTATCTACTGATGGACAGATGGGTTCCTTCCAAGTTTAACTTTACTTTTTTTATTCCATCAAATTAGCATGTGCTTATGGTCAGATATTGAGTATACCATGAACTGATTTCACTGGGTTTTGATACACTCTTCAAAGGAGACTTTTTGATCAGATCTCACAAGTCAGGAGAAATTTGTTGGAAAAAAATAAATCAAAGGGTTTATGTAAATCTTAGTCTTGTTCCTTGATCTGTAAGACATAAAAGGAGTGAAGATTGTTTTCAGCAATAAGAACAGAGCTCATGCTCTGTGTACCTGGTTAATCATGTTAATTAGTCTATTCATTTGTTCACATGTTCCACCAATAAGAGTTGATTAGATACTTCTGAATGCTAAACAAACAGAGACAATACACCATGCAGGCAAGCCCTAATTTGAAAAGTGTATGCAACAAGATACTATGCAAGTAATTCTGTCACTGGCTGTCAAGGGTGTACTAAAATGGTAATAGAACATCCAACTGGATCTGGAGTCTGGGAAGTCTATCTCAACCAAGAAAATGGCACTAAAGCCAAGACTCCACATGGACACAGCTTGACCCAAAGGAAGACTCAGCAGAGAGAGGAAGGGAGCAGGACCAGGACCAAGGTTAGGGAATGGAAGTATGGGCAGGACACTCTTCAAGGTGTCCAGACCCACCCTCGCGCCCGAGTAGAGCTATTCCAGCATTTCCTACTCAGTATTGCACCATCACTTGGTCAATATTCACTCTGGTGCCAGGGAGGAAAATGAGGTAAGGGCCGTGGTAGGTCTTCAGACGGAGAAAGGAGTTAGGGTACTATGTCAGTCTCACAGAAGATGTAGAACAGCCAATTACATTAGGGCAGTTTCAACCAGATAGAGAGACAAAGAAAACGCCGTGGAGGTAATGCAGCTCTTTCTCTTATTACCTCAGGAAAACCGGAACAGCACAGCGCAGATAGTTCGCTCACCCCAAATCGCATTACACGCTCCGCAGATTCCTGCATTCACAGTGCAGGTCTATTTCACAATTCTCCTTTTCCCAAAAAGCCAACAATAAAAAACAACAACTAAAGAATTATCCTAGGTCCTTATGAGTAATTTTCACAGAGCAGAGCTATTTCTTAGTGTCTCATCCAGCGTGTTCAGGTTATATGTTTTGTGCATTATCTCCAGGGCTCTGGTCCAGTGCCATCTGTCTTTCTGTCTGCTACTGTCTTGCTGTGACCCCCTCCATGGTTAACTGTATGCTGAGAATGTACAAAGTACATAGGAGGAAGGAGGAAAAACATAGGTCACCAAATACTTGATTGTTTAATGTTTCCTATCCACTTAAAATTGCCATATTTTGACCACATATATGTACAGAATTTTTCATCATCTATGGTGATCCTCCTACTCTTTAATTTCTGGTTTGCTTAAAATATTTTTCAAATGACTTCATAGGTACAAGGATATTTTTAATGATTTCCTTTTTTTAATACATCATGTTCAAAGGCTTTAAAGTAAATGTTAATATTGATTAAATAGTAATTTATATTTTCTGCTTTAAATGTTCTCCAGAAATCAGCAATCATTTAGGTTGATATAAAAAAATGTATCTGAAAGATAAAAAACTGTATGTTGCTGCAGCCCATTCCAACAATCAGTTCAGGAAAAAGATAAGCCCTATGCACTGTGGTTTAAAATAAATAACCACCACCAACAATGGCTACAATAATCATCATCAGGATGATTTAAAACTTTTACATAGGATCAAAGCCTAGAGGAGAAAAATGAAGTCCTAAGGATGAATTTAGTTTCATTTCAAGGAATAATTCAGCTTTCTTTTCAAGTTACCATTATTTGTGATTTCTCCTTTGAAAGAACTCTATTGACACAGAAGCCCAGGCAGGCATAGGCTTTATTGAAATTGCATTAAAATGTGGAATAGCACTGAAATCTGTCCTATTCCTGGCAAATCCTAAACAATGCTGGAAATCACACATTCTTGTGGGGGGGGCACAGGAATTTGAGTGATTTTGGTATTTGAGGTTGGCTTTACCTTTGAAGTTTTGAGAATTTCACGAAGGAAATGCATTAGGGCTTTATAGATTTCAAAGTGAGACTTCATTCCCTTTGCCAAGCTCACCAGGTTTGTGTTGGTATTAATTCTTGGTAAAGGAAATGGAAGGAGCAGAACAGGAAAGTGAGGTGTTTGCTCCAGATCGATGCGATCAGAAATTACTCTCTTACAAGTTAAAAGTCATCATTCAGTGTGATGCCCGTAGCTTTTCAAAGCAGCACATGTGGATTTGCCAGCAGGACTCCCATTAACTCCAGCAGTGGCCTTACAACAGACTTTCAAAAGACCCATTCAACACACATCCTCTGGGGTGCACTGTGTTTTCTGAACAATCACATGTTATGATGAATATCTTCGGGAAGGTGCTTTTACAAGGAACAGAAGCACCAATTACTGCTCCATCGTATGTGTATGTTCCTTAGACAGTTACCCATTTCTTGCCCCCTAAGCACGCGGGTGTATGTAATGTCGCTACCTGCTGCCCTCACATTTGGTGCCTACAGCGCCTTGCATCTTATGTGAGTGTTCCTGTGTGCTTCATTGCTTCTCTTACTGGACGCCAAGGTCCTCAAACACAGGTACTGGCTCTCACTCCTCAACCCAGCACAGTGGGCTCCCCAGGAAAGAGTAAGCAGTCATTGGTTGTTGACTGAGCGTGGGTGCACTCAGAGGCAAAACTGTAACTGCCGTCCCCTTAAAGGTGGGCTGAGGCCACCATCCACCATCACACTGTGATGAAATAGTGAAACTGTAGATATCAGTGGCCCTGGAGCATTCCAGTGGTATTGCAGGAACACAAAACATACCTGATCTCTCCCAAGATCGCACCTACAGGACCACCTCGAACAGATCTTAATGCAGAGAAAACATTTGCTGTCTGACCTTTGGACACCCTTGTACCTGTTGAGTAGTATATTATAAAGTAGGTGCAATGGTTAACTAGGTTAAGCTAATCTGCAGCTTAACTAGGTGACTTGAATGAACATTACCGGCTCCTGAGATCTGCCCAACCTCACCCATCCCTGTTCTAGTGCCTCTGAAGTGTACCCTGAGGCCCTGCACTTCAAGACCACCTTGCCTCAGTCACAAGCCACAGCTCTGTAGGCGAGGCTGTGCTATGTGCTTAAGTTCCCCACTCTCCTGTTGTTGATTCTAGAATTACATCTATTGTGATTCCATCCATACTCACTTTTAATAATTTTTTCAATATTCATCTGCATTGGTGAGTGTCTTCAATATATGATGCTTACATCCACCCAGAGGAGTACATCCCTGCATCTGTGTTCTTTTGTAATGTCCCTTCCCTTTGCTTCCCCCACCAAGTCTTGGTCCCTTTCCTATTTGCGAAACCTCAATCTCTTTTCTTTCTTATCCTTTATTTTTGCTACTTATCTATATTTTTGGTATCTGTTACAGGAGAAATTATGTGATCTGCAAGCTCGTGTGTCTGATTTTTCTTACTTAGCATTATGGTCTGAAGCCACACCCATTTTCCTTCAGATGAATTGAGTAGTTTATCCTTGAGTCTATCCTTGATAAACTCAAGCGGTTTATCCTTCTTTGTGCCAGAGTAGTACTCCACTGTACATACATACCACATTTTTTTTATCCAGTTCCCTGCTGATGGGCATCTAAGCTGCTTCCAAGATTTGGCTAGTACAAGCTGTGCTGCTTTAAACACTGGCCTTCATGCATCCATTCAACCCAGTTCTTTCCCATGCAGGGATCTTTCCCAAATGGTTAAAGATATTATGTTATAGGCATCCAAAATGTGTATTGGTTTCCTGTAGCAATATGCCACTCACACGGCACAGATGTGGCAGTTACAACACCAGGAATGTGTTTTACTATACATGTACCAGTTAAAACAACACCAAAGTATTCTTTTGCTCCTCTGGGTGCAGAAGATCCAAACTCACTCTGTGAAGGCTGAAGCGAAGGCACTGGCAGGTAGGTTCCCTCTGGGGTCTGAAGAGGAGGATCTGGGTCCTGGAATTTTCTGGTTTCTGGAAGCTGTGGCCTGGGTACCTTCTCTTCCCTCTGGTGCCCCAGAATTTGTCTTCCTCTGCTTCCTCTTTTGATATCTTGCTTCTTTCTGAGCACTAGCTTTGTAACTGCTTTTTGATGACCCACGACTATCTCACCAACTCAGTATCTTTAATTTAATCACATTTGCAAAGGCCTTTGTGAAATAAGGTGGCCTTCACAGGTACCGAAAACTAAGAAGGGGCTCTTGGGGAAGCTTTATTGTTTAATCTGCTACACCACTGCTTTGGAAACACACAATATAAACACACTCTGCTAACAATTTTCAAAAGCCATCAGGTCCACCGGGGGATTCTCTCACAGCAGTGGTGACCTTAGCAATACATGGCTGCCCCTCTGGCTTTTCTCTATCAACTCCATTGTACTCCATAAGTAAACATAGAGAAAAAGCTCAGTAAATTATTACAATGTCAGAACTATACTTACTGCAACCAAATTCACAAATTCAAAGTCTGTGGTCACAGCACAGATTTGTGGCCTGGGAGAAAGCCACCTGTCCTCTGGAATTTTGTTTCACTTACTTTAGCTCCATGCCTGTCCTCCCTACCTTGCAAGCGAGACCTCTTTTCTTGCATTCCCTGTTATTATATCTAAGAAGGAAGGTTCGTTTTCTTCTGAATTCCGAAAACCACCACAGGGTATCATTTCCAAACACTCACATGGTTTCCACAACTCAGAAAAATCCAGTGAATCTGTGAATTGTAACTAAATCTTACGTGCATGGAAAACAATTCAATGGACAGAAATTTACAACTGATGTTGTACCAGCTCCAGTGAGGGCTTCATATAACCACCTTCCAGGCATACAGTCTTGGCTCTGTCCCTCCAGCAAGCTACTTGCCCATTTCTGAGTCTGTGCACAGTTACAAGCTCTTTCTTATAACTTGGAAGGCAAAAGCCCTCTTCTTCAGTTCTGCTTGCCTTTTGTGCACTATTGCTGGTCAGAACCAGGATTCTCACCGCATTTGATACACTCAAAACTCTGTAGTCTATAGCAGGTTCATCCAGCAACCACCGAGTCATTTAGTGCTAGCAACTGCCACAGGTAGAGGATGCCCTGTGACATGCAGCAAGGTAGCCCTGCATTCTCATCATCAGACTGGACAGCTCTCTGTCATGGAAGAACATCTTGATCATTATGATCACAGATCTTGTAGTGGATATATTGTCCAGTAGCTTGTCATCTATTATAAGAACTGCATTATTAGACAGAATTACATAACACTTCATTGCTTTGTTTTCTATAGATGCATGAATGAAAGGAACCAACTATATACGAGGAAATAGGGTGACTAGGGAGAGGGAGGCATCTGAGAAGATACTAGGGAACACTGGACACTTTAGAAACATTTAAAAGAGTAAAGAGAATGGGGGGATCATCGTACCCACCTGCCTTGCCTGTGCTCTTTTCTGATTATCAAAATCAGCAAACACGGTAAATATTTGTAGTTAGATATCAATGGTGTAAGTAACTACTCCTGTTGACTTTAGCATGATTTATCTGTAGGCAAATCCACCTATAACAAAAATCCCCTGGTAGGGGCGAGATTGATAAGGTCAGTAGAAACCATCTGGATTCTCCAGGCATCTCCTGGAATCCTACCAATCTTTCAAGGACCTGTTTTCTTTTAAACCCTTTCTTGATTCCTTTTCCAATGGGTTGTTACTTGTCGAGAGTACTGGTGGCAGTGTGCAGCCTCTGCTCTGATGCTTCGTTTTTGCTTGGAAGCTGTCTGTCACCTACCCATCCGGTCTTATGTCGCCGTGCTCCTGGTGAGCGGCCCCTGAATCATCATCTTTCTTTTCCACTCAAGCCCCCAGCACATGGCCTTTAGAAAAACATAATAAAATAAAACTAGCTGTCAAAAATCGGAGAACAAGGACACTGTAGAGAAAAAAGTTTTGTTGGCATGTTGGGCTCTTAAAGAGAAAAGACAAGTCCATGTCTTGGGAAAATTGATGTTGTGTCCTCTGTCTTCTCTGAGAGCATAGCCCCCCCTTTCTTGCCTATTTTTGCCTAGGAGAAAGATTATGGCACCATGCACTCTCTCGCATGCTCAGGAGCCTGCAGGAAAATGGGCTTGTTTTGGCAAGGAGGGAAAAGTGTGCTCTCCTGTAAGCGCTCCGCACTCATGTCCCGTGTTTTCCCTGGGCCCTGACTCTGATCCCGGAGCATGAGGCTTAGAACCTCAATGTCCCCACTCCTACCAATTCTAAAACACCAGGTAGCCCGGTGACATTTGCTCTTCTTCTTTGACCAGGGTTCAAATTAAATCTGAGTTATTCAGTATTTTATCTGGCATTTTTAAAGACAGAATTTCCACTAGCAATGGAATATTTCCCCTTCTCACAGATCAGCTTTTTCAGGTGCTTTGCAAACTACGGAGGGCCTTCTGGATGTTATGTCCTTTGTCTCCTCATGCTGGCTTTCTAGGCTTCTCTCCTTCAGGGCTGGCTTCCTGCCTATCTGTCCTGCTCTCCCTCCTTTGCTCTTGGTTACCCCGCCAGGCACACCAAGCAAGCAGCGTGATGGTTACTAAACACAAAGCCCAGGCTGCCTTTCGCTTTCCCCTTAGCCAGACTACAAGATCTGCGTGACCCGGTGCAGCTCCCAACCCTGCGCCTTTGCCCTATGTGCTCCAGACCTGTCCTCCTTGAACCTCTTCATTACAGTCTGCTCAACACCTTGGAGCTGTGCTTTTTCTCTGAGAAAGAGAAAGTCCTTCGTGAAAGCAATGGGCACTCCACCGCCACTCTGCTGCCGAGGGCTGTCTTACCCTCACACCCCTTCCTTGCCAGCAGCACAACTGTCGCATGCCTGCGAACTGGTTCAGCACCAGCCGCTTCTTCCTGCTAGGACTGAAACGAAGGTCACTTGTCAGATTTGTTCAAGAAATGTTGGACGCCGTATGAATGAATAACTCCTGCCTCTCCCTGCTTTCTTGCATCTCATTTCTGACCTTAGGGAGTAAGTATTCTTTACGTTTTGTATTACCCATCCTTACCAAAATGATACTTCGAGGTTTGACTCTAAAATACTTCTGGAAAAGCTCTTTTGCCTTATTAAGTCTTGCAGCAGAGAGTGATTAAGGGTTCCTTTCCCAGGCATGAAGGGCTTGTCAGCTCAGTCCAGTTCAGTCTCCAGGTCTGTGCACTCGTAATTTCGGATGTGCCTTAACTTAGCTGTGCTTTAGGTTCCTCTTTCACTGAACAAGATCTGGGACTAAAAACTACCACCTTCTGAGATGTTTACATGGGAAAGTGTCTTAAAACATATGAATGCCCTGTATTAACACCTCGCCTATAGCAAATGCTCCATAAATACTTGTTACTGTGGAATTATCACTTTTTAAAGAGTATAAATTGATCTTTCAATGAATATTAGAAGTTTTATGTACTGACAATTCATTTCATGTTTTTGAAAGTGCATTATATTTAAAGTGTTAACAAGTTACCAACATTTATCCTAGATCATGAATATTTGCTTTATTCTTTGATTTAAAGACGTCTTGGCTTTGCTGAAGTTTATATAGAAATCAATATAAAAAATCCTTTCTGGGCTTTATGAAATCATAGAATTCGTTAAATATAAAGAAACAAAATATCCATCTTAGTGTCTACCTGATGACTTCTATCTGCCTGCTTATTAACCTAGAGCACCTGTGCAAAGCCAGGGATGTTGATACTGAACTGCCTGTAGAAATGATATGGAAATATCCGTTAAGCTCTAACAAAATCACCCAGCACTGCAGATTCACCCGGCCACAGTGGGACTTCAATCATAAGCACAATTAATGCAAATACATATGACCCAAACTCTGTTGCTCCTCCATCTGTAGGAGAAACAAAATGTGGAAAATGTAGAAGAGAAAGGCCCTTCTCTGTGACAGCCAAACTTGTACCAATTTCATTAAAGGAGTTGCTGGTTTCATAAGATAAAATGAGATTCATGTGCAAAGAAATGCTGCTAAAACTAAACTTTTTCTTCTGAGATCATTCATTATCGTTCTCAATGTGACTTCTCTTTGGTGTGGTATAGCACTTGAACTTAAATTATCTTGGAGTTTTTAATAGCAATAAAGATGAATAATTATGTATTACGTGCACATTTCCAAATTGAGGTTCCCCTATCATCTCCTTAATAGTTATTAGTTAATTTAAGGAATATTCATATCTCTTCTTTTATGACATACTATTTAAATAGACAAATGTATTTAAATAAATTATCTGCTACATGTTATACTATATTTTTTATCTATTCAAAACAGAAATTGCAGTTATTTTTCTACTATTTCTATATACCTCTTCTTTGACTGTGTATTCAAATATGAATATAGGAAGGAATATATACCTGAAAAATTAGCCTAATGATTTATCTATCTAGTACCCTTTTATTTTACCTAGAACTCTATGGTTAGAGGAAGTAGTAGTACTTTGATAATAAAATGAATTGCAATATTTAAAAGTATAATGTTCATAACTATAGTAAGTAGAAAAATATACACGATGAACTGTGTTTCCTTTTTTACCACTGGACTTCCAAATACGATTTGAAACTATGAGATGCTGGCACACAGAATTTCTTGAAGAAAAGTCATTAGAAAACCATGCTAATAGGAAGCCTTTGATGGTACCTGGTTATGGGCCGATATCCTTCAGGGCTGATTTCTGAGCATTTAACGACCCCTGTGCAACTTCACTTTGGACAGAAGCGGTCTGTGAGTGTATGACTTCAGGCAAGTAAGCCTCAGAAAGGAATTCTCTCAGGCTCTGAGCGCTGTTGGCTCAGTTTGACTCATTTTCTTCTGAATTTTTTAGACTCAACTTCTTCACAGTGATAATATTTATAGCTTTTCTTAGTCTTGATGATCCCACAGTCTGTTTGCAAAGCAGCCCATTCACTGACCAAGGGGAGGGCTTGCTGGGGTGTCACACCCTCTCCACACTTCGCAGATGTCCCTGTGCCCTGCATGCACTGCACGTCCAGATCCCACCGTCTGTGCAACAAGTCACTTGTATTTGAGTGGACATAACTAGAGTCTAGGTAGTGGGAACTTGGTTTTCATGAAATCACAGTTTTAATCAACTGACATAATCACCCATTCATTGAATAGACAAACCACCAGCTTAAATAGGTGTTTTGAAAATGCTCATATTGGTTGAGAATGTCGCTCTGTGCTGGAGCATTTGCCTTGCATAGCTGAGGTGTTGACCTGATCTCCAGCACAAAAACAAATACATAGATACATAAATACATGCATACATATATACATACTCAAGTTACAGACTTTTCTCCGGAAAATATTTATTTTTCTTACATTATTATTAATTTTAATAAATAATAATTAATTTAATTGAAATTTGAATAAAAACTGTCCATCACAAATTTCTGTGTGTGTGGACTTCCTAATATTCATTTGACCACAAGATGGAGTAGAAATAAATTACAGAACTGGTGTTAGTGATGAATTAGTGGGCTTTTGCTACAGATTTGCTGGATAAAATTTCAGTGCTGTGCTAGCCACAGCTAGTGAGCCTTCTGAAGATACACTGCCCTGAAGGTACACCCTAAAGACACTTTGCACTGCTTCAGATACACTTTTTCTGTCTTTTTGCCACTTTGTGACACAGTCATGGATGTCCTCTTTTGAGTCTTTTCACTGTTATGGCTTCTTAGATGTCCTGAATAGACTCAAAATATTTCTGTTTCATTGCCATTTTAATTTGGGGGAAGAGCCAGAAATCACAGGGCGCCACATCAGGTAACAAGGTCGATGAGAACATACTGTGTACTGTGACGTGCTTACAGTCCTGCCTTCCCAGGAGATGGCACTGCACAGTAGCATTCACCATATGCTTGATCACACCTCAGGAAGATGCTCAGGAAAGAGGTCTTCCAGAACTGCTTCTGAAAGTGGCACAAATAGTTAGATCAGTGTGCTAGAAGTGCAGGAAGTGTTTGCCAGGGCAAGGTATCAGCAGTGTGTATTTTCACATAATATTTTTTACAATTAAAATATATGCCATAGTATTTGATCAGTGTTGGTACACAGTTAAAATCTCTCACATCACAAATTCATTCAGGCTCACAATAACACACTTATATACACACAGTGGCACATGCATTCAGTAAGTGTTTCACATGAGATGATCCATGAAAGAACATCTGCTTAGCCCAACAAAGGAGAAGAATTTTATGGGTATCAGTGCCTTGGTCAAGCGTAGCACTAAACATTGCAAAAGCTCTAATAAGAAATGTGTTCCACTATTTATACATCAATGTTGCTCGGGCTGCTTCTGAGCACTGAAGTGTATGTGGTTTGTTTGTCTCCTTATAGCATCAGGTAGGACCTGAATATTTCATGAACCCCTTCCGTTGACAGAATATTTGTTAAATACATGCTCCTCACCCTGCCTAGGATCAAAGCAGATGTTTTTGTTGGTTTGTGTCAGCAAGTTTCGGAACACACTGGGTGAGGAATCTCTTCTCATACTTAAGCTGTTTGTCTACGGTTGTAGAAGCTCTCCCCCGAACCCTTGAATTGAGATCCGCTCTTGTTATCTTTTATTTTATGTGTTAAAAATAATCCTGTCAGTTGAGCCAGATTCTCAGACATAATTTCCAGAAGATATCAGAAGAAAACACACCTGAATAATTTTCTTCATATTTTAGATGTGTTTTTTTTTTTCCCTGAATGTGTGAAAAAGCTTGTTTGTATGAAATAGCACTTTAAAAAGAAGAAAGAAGTACAGCAGTTGGCAGAATATATATAAACAATTCTTTGCTAAAAGTATTTCAGGGTAAAAGTAAAAAGACAACGGCTGAGTTTTACAAGCCATTGATGGGGGTAGGTACCTGTGAGTTGGGCCGTCTCAGTAAAATCTACACAGCAGAAAGTCTTCCCATTTTTTCTTCATTATTTCGTGATACTTTGCTTCTAAGTTTTATAGTTATAGCAAAAAGTTACTATCAAATGAAAAAGTGTCTATTATGCGCTACATAAACATTTGCTGTATGAAATGGTAAAAGTTCAACTGCTATAACATCTAGATGTAGAAAATGACACAGTTGTCCTGAGGGAGGCTATTGCTTGAGGAAAGTTAAGATCATGACAGGAAGGAAAAAGAATTAAGTGATAGTTTTTGGACAGATGCTGAAAAATACAGCATCTGCTGGAATAATTGGCCATTGTCTTCTATGATTGTGGTGGGCAGAAAGACAATGTTTTTTTTTTTTTTACCTTCATTTCCTCCCAGCCAGATGGTAAGTTCCCAAGTTGAGAGAGAAAAGGACCTAACACGGTGAGGGCTGAGAGTGATGGCAAGGAAGGAGAGATGAGGGACCGCACTGGAGAATGACTGGATCGGGGAGGACGGCAAGTGAAAGGAGTCTCCCTCGGCACATGCCCCAGGAAAAAGGAGTGAAATAACCCCAGAATGCGAAAGCAGTCTGAGGAGAAGCTGGGCTGAGGGCAGAGAACTTTTGCTGGTGGATCCCGGTTGCAGCTCCGACTATTGCAGCCCGGAGTTTTGCCTGGTACCGTGACCTGTGCTGGCAGAGGCAGATGACAGGGATGTGTGAGTTTTTCATGGGTAAGAAGGGAGGCTTGGTGTGTCCTGGGACAGAGACTAATGCCAGTGTGAGACATAGACGAAAGGTAAACTGAGCCCTGACTGACAAGATGGAGGAAGAGAGTGAGAACCCAAAGTAAAAACTATGTGGTTTGTTGTATCCAGAGGGGGCAATGTGGAAAGGTCCTTAAGCACCACAGTCATAGTGCTGAAATTCTGGTGAACTGACCAAGAAGCATGCAGTGGTCACCCGGTGAGTTAAGGAAATGATGATGTGTTCCCTCCTAGGGTACAGAAATCATATTATGTCTACAGTTTAGTAGTGAATAAAGTCTTGTGGTTCCACTGAACAGCAAGGGAACAGTTCAAGGGGAGGGGGAGGCAACTGTGCGATGTGGCCTCAGATATTTCAGTTGGAACAGAGGACTTGCTTTAGGTCATAGAAGTGAGCAAAAGAGAATGGGACTGTTTCTGTGGTTCTGTCTTTTGGGCTTTGCTGTTTTGTTTTGTTTTAGAAGTACAATTTGACAAATATAAAAACTAGGCCATTAAAGGGGGAAAATATGAATATATATATACACAAGATAGCTACTTGTACCCCTAATTTCTATTGTGTTACTTGAAGGAACAGTTAATGTTTAATTGTTTGATCAGTATTACAGGCGTATATTTCTTTATCAGAGTAACCAATCTGAAGACACCAATATGTAATACAACAGCCAGGGTTAATTTGCTATCACCTTGTCTGAAATTCTATATTGCTTTTGTTGTTTTTATGTTGTTTTATTTATGTCTGTGTGTCTGTTAATATGTTTCACTTCTCTTACCTTTCAAATAAAAAAAAATTTAATAAAACAAGGCCATTGGACATGGAGGACCATAAAGGACAGATGGCGATTTTAAACACTGACCTTGTGAAAGCTATCACAACATTAACAAAAACCAAAACCAATTCAGATGTCCATGGGGAGTAGGTGAAAGTCACATTTTTATTTTATTAACTACAAAAGCTTTAGAATGTGTGTTCACAAAACCCATCTATGTGACCAGTAATTTCTGTGTGTGTTACTTGAAATTTTGTCCATCGCAATCCATGTAGGGCACAGAACTTTGACATCTTTTGCAAGTTGTTCCCCCCTGTTATTTGCATGAGCTTACAGTGAGGTGGAGAGTGTGTGAATGGTGGTGTGGGTAGGCGCACACACATGCAGTGTGGTGTATATGTTATTGTGAGAAGAGAACCTGCTTTCAAACCAAACGATGTGAAACTGGTTGATTGTTGTGCAATTTAAAGTAAGTTTATTTTGGATAACTCTAACTGCATTTCCCAAAAAATGTTAAATGCAACATAGCAATAGATCACAAACAGTTTTAAGCAAGTATGAGTCTAACTAACTATCCTGGCCGGTTAAACTCTCAGACCTATACAAACCGTATGCAGGCTTTTCTAAGCCTTTCTTTTCCCATTTTGAAAACTCAGGGGACTGTGGTATGTTTTCTTCTGTATCTTGCTACTTTTATAGATGTGCTTGATTTCTGGCAGGGAAGCTACGATCAGCTTTCTTTCACTTATTAAACAAAAAACAAATCTTTCTCATCTCATGACCTCTTTGGAAAAATGCTCCTCTTGCTGTGTAGACACTGTCACATTCAGATGGCTTTCTCTGCTCCATCTGTCAGAACTGTGTTGTAGGTGATGCCTGGTGATGGGCTCTTAATCCAGAGGAATATCTTAAGTTCCTGTCAAGCTGGTGTTCTTGTGGAGATGGAGGAAGTGAGAAAAATCAAGCACTGTCTTCCAGTTTCGTGAGAGTGCCTGTGCCTGTGTGTATGTGCACGCCCGTGGGTCCGTGTTCATGTGCACACAGAGATGCATGAGCTTGGGACAGTGATGATATTTTATGATCAATAAAATTAAAATCGGCTTTAATTTAAAATACTTATAATCTATATCTTAGCAAATCATTATTTATCCAGATATCAGCAATGGTTTCTCAGTCCTTTTGGATTGAGATACATTCAAAACAAACCACTCACTACCTCAATTCAAGGAAAAATCCCATATCAAGAAATGTGGGACTTCCCAATGTACACATACAAGGTAACTCCTACTGCCAAGTTGCCAAGTTTCTTTCCCACTTTTTTCTTTCTTCTCTTTTATCTTTCCTAGCCCACAATTGGAACTAGCCTATTTTCCAACATGACGCAAAGATAGAAAAACAAATAAATCCTTTTAAAATTGTTGTGAAATTTATGCCTTTATCCATTATCTACTGGTTTGCATGTAATATTCGATCCGTGTGAGTCACCCGTAGGTGTCCTAACAGCTCACTTGCTAACCTCCCATAGGGATGTTATTTCTGGCCCCTTGACTGTGGATCATCACCTCCCACCAGATTGCTTGCATTTTTTCTCACTTCTGTCTTTTGCATCCACCTATTTCTGTTCAAGGTAGCTGTCCTTTGTTGTCTCACTTAGGCTTTTAATTTAGCTATCATTTTCAAAAATTGTAAGTCATTATCAATACATTCTTCTCAAACAAAGATGGCCTATTCCCAAGAATAACTTGGGTGAGGGGCCAGGGATATAGTTTAGGGGCACAAGCGCCTGCCTGGCAAGTGCAAGGTGCTGAGTTTGATTCCCTGTACCAATAAATAAATAAATAAATAAATAACATGGGGGATAATCACAAAAAAGATATATGGGCTGGAAGTGGAGTGAAGGGATAGTGCTCAGCATGTGCCAAGTCCTGGACTCAATCCCCAGAACTGCAAATGTAAAGAAATATAGCAAAGAGAGGTGCAAAAATATGTGCCTGCATCTATGTGTGTATAAATACAAGTTCCTACTCAGTCAAGTTTCAGTATTTTCCTAACTCTTTGAAAAATACTTCATTGTTTTTTAAAAATGTGCATAACCCCATCACCGTGATTAAAGATGCCGCAGTAGGCATTTCTTTACTGCAGCGGTTGTCGTGCATTGCCGTTGTTCCACCCCTGAAGTGGGAGAGCAGTGACTGCAATACTTGTGTGGGAAGCCAGGCTTGACCATGGCCCACTCACCCATCCTTCTGCTCCATGCAGTGTGTCCTGGCTGAGGGAACTGGCCGCTGTCCTGTGACAGAGCCCAGAGAAGTGCTGTTATCTTTGTAGAGCTGTCTTTGTTTTTCTCTTTGTGTTTGTGGAAATATGCAGCATTCCAAAGAGCAGGCAACGCTCATTTTTGGTCCTTCATGGGCACATGCATGCAAACTGTGGCAACTTTTCAGGAAAAACTTCAACAATTGCATGTGGCTTGTGCAATATGTACACTCACAGACTTAGCGATGTACTCACCAAGCAAGACTGGAACTGCTTAATGAACAAATGAACCATATTTCAAAGGGAATTAGGTTCTCTTAGGGCTTTAAAAACAAGAGTGCCCAGCAGTGTTTTGTTTCCAACGACTTCTTCCTCTCAGATCTCTCCTAACTAGTATTCATTGTCCTTTCCATATTCCTTGTTTTCTTTTTTGAATCTAAGTAGTTTAAAAAGATAGGTATTGTGGTTATAAAACTGGGACTGGAAATGGCATTTCAAATTACTATGGACCGTTGAGGAGCTGGCATATTTAATCTTAAAATTACATCTTAAATTAATTCAATGAAGCCATTAGTTATGCTACCTAATGTTATAACATGCAGGCTCCACAGAAGTGTAGTACATTGTTCCACGTATTTAACAAATTCTCAGTACGGGCAGAATCAAGAGCTAGCGCAGTGAGCCCTCCAGGTAGGGTTGAAGTTGGCCAGGGTTTTGTCAGTCCCTGGAAGCCCACAGCTGGAATTTCATATGGAGGTCTGATTACAAAAATACCTGAGCTCTAGATTTAACAGCAAATTGAATATTTGTTAGACTTCACCCTGGAAATGAATTACTAAATGCCTGTGTTTGAACCGTTTCTGTTGCTGTGAGTTCATACCAGTTCCATCTTCTGTTCTCAAGTGCTTCTCCTTGGGTAGGGGTATCTGAGCATCCTGACCGCAGGCACAAAGAGGAGAATTTGCATTTTTCTTCCTTATAAATCCAGCAGTGTTGCTCTGTTATACTAGTCAGATGGAATCCAAATGAAGTAAAAAGTGAATACATTCTTGGTCCTTATAATAGCAACAGTCAAATGCCACATGGCTATTGGCACATTATTTATGGAAGCATATGAAATACAGGGAGCATCTCATAACAAAGGAGATGTGTGTCTTCATGGTCTGTGTCGGTCCTTCAAGTACAGAAGAGTCTATGCTCGATTTTAATATTTGACAGTTATCTCAGCCATGCACAGCTTCCTCTTATTTCTCAAAAGAAGTTGCAAGAACCTTAAATCCGGAGAAGTTATACTTTCTTTGGCTAAAAGTAACAGTTAAAAGGAAACTGTTCTAGGCTGAGGGAGGGGAGGGCTTGTGGAAGCAACTCTCGAGTTCCTGAAAGTGGAAAGCTCCAGGCCTGTGGGGAAGGAGGGCCTGGAGCCCATCCAGGTGGTTACTAACGACACCACCCTGGTGACACAACACGCCCCTGCCTGTTATCAGGTGGTGCTCACGCCCAGAACCACCTAGGCAAACAATGGCGTTTCTGGATTGCATCACATGGGGATCGGGCAAGGTTGGCATATTTCCATCAGCCTCTCACAGACAGTAGGACGGTCTCGTGGATGATGGAGTCGCCTCCACCACCAGTGGGCGCTCTGACCCAAGTGTTTTCAAGAGTTTATTCTGAAACGGATTCCAGTTTGCTGTCCATCAGCGAGGTAAAGAACTCAGAGAGAAGTGTGTGAGTCTGTGTGTGTGCATGTGTGTGTGTGAAGAATACAGCAAATTTTAGAAGGGAGTGTTGTGACTCACAAAGATGGAGTCGTAACAGTCACAGCCTCCTAAGACCTATTGGGTTACACAGCTAACACCAAGTGTCCCTCCAAAAAGATCCTTCCGTTGTCAAAACCAAGATCTCACAGGACAGAGCCGACAGGCCTGGACACCTTCTACAGCTATGGCCACTCCTGACAGTTCAGCCTTAACCTACACTTGGGAAGGCTTTTCTCTTCAATGTTTATTTTTCAGTCTACTCCAGTTGCGGCAGCTTGGAAAACACTTTGCTACTCAAACTTTGCAGCCATGCCAAAATTCAGTGTCTGCTTTGTTTGTTTCTTGTTTTACTTCTCTTTCCCTATGTGAAAAAAAGGGAAATAAAGAACTTTTATAAAACAGAAGTAGAGAGAAAGGGTGAACAGAGAGATAAGGAGAGACCAGTAACATGGGAGACATACAATCCACATGAGTATAGCTTGAATTGTAAGTGGACAGTGGCCAAGGTGTCTAGCCGGGGTTACTGGGCACATCGCACTGGCGACACATGTTCCCTTTATCTGTGGCCAGCTGGTAGCGCGCAGAGGACAAAGGTCCAGGCTGCCAGGGCACCAGCTTCCTGGGGGTGTGGGTGGGGCAGGTTATGAGTCCTCAAACCTATCTTTGTTGCCTCACCCATGTGCACAAGGGCTTTCAGTACAGAACCTTGGTGAATAATCAGGGGACAAAGAGCAGTCTTCAAAGTAGAGGTTGACAAGGCTGAGGCAAGGGATCTCTGCAGTCAGAGCCATCTGCTGAGCAAACAAAACAAACTGCTGTCTCTGTCTACGCAGTGATTGCCGGCTGCTGTCCCTTCCTGGCTGTGGCCTCTTCGTCCCCTCCTAACTCTCAGGTGTAGCAAGAGAAGAGAGAGACATGTTTGGCAAAGCGAAGAGGAGAAAGAGTGAAGCAGGTAGAGGTGAGCAGCCGACCGAGCTGTTATACGTGTAGCCGGCTCCTGCCCTGCCTTAGAGACGCCGGGGCCCGTGAACATGGCCTGCTGCGGGAGCCTCGGAAAAATAAGCCGGAAATATTAGGGCAAAAATGAGAAAAGTTTCATATTTTGCCATGACCTTTTGATGCATATGGACTGTACGTTGTAGCTCATTAAGTAACAGAAATACTTGGGGAAAACATTAGAAAATCCAAAATGACACAAGGAAACAAGAGACAATGTGGCTTAAACACTAGTTTTGGATTCAGAGGGAAAAATGGAGGCCAGATCTTTTAAAGATGAGCCTAGGGAAAGTGGAGATGGAGCACGAAAAGGTGGACTCTGAACTGTGATTTCTACACAAATACACACCAAGGAAACAGTATATGGCACAACTTTTATTGTTATATGGTGTTTTCCTTCCTTTATTCTGGGACAATTTAGAGGATACCAATAAGATGATGTATTTTTTTCAAGATTATTATGGAGGGAAAATGTTGCATTTGTAACAGAAGCCAAAAGAAATAACAGGGAAGGCCAATCACACAATAAGCTAATAGGTGGGGAGTTCCTGAGCAGAGGAGGCCTGAGCTCTCTGTTGTGGGCAGAATGCTACAGAGGCCCCAAGTCCAGCCCTGGGTTACTGAATCAAGTGATAATCTAGGGGCTGCTGTGAAGGGATTGTGAGATGTAACTAATGTCCCCAGAGAAGTAACCGGATGCACAGGGAATCCCTTTATGAGCACAGTTGTATCCCATCCTATCAGGAGGGGAAAGCCCTTGACAATGCAGTTTCCTCTGGCCAGTGGCAGGGATGCGCGAGGTTTGGTGAAACCAAAATTTCCATCCTGGTGCAAGAGGCCCAGGAGACAGAGAAGCCAGCGGTGTCCAAGGACAGAAAGCAGCCTGTGGTTACACCAGCAGGGAAATGGGCATCTCGGACCTGGGGCCTGAAGGACCTGAGCTGGGCCAGGTCCAGGAATGAGCTCAGCAGAAAGCACAGAGCTCCTGGTCCCTGCAGATCCGGCTGCTTGGAGCCTGCAGCCCAGAGATCTCAGCGGAGCCCAGCTGTTCACCCAGGGTTCCCACAGCAAAGCCCCAAGGGAATCAGGCATGTGGCCTGAAGATACTTGCAGGCCATTGCAATGACAGCCACAGAGAGCTGCTAGTCCTTCCTCACAGAAACTACCAGGCAAAGACAAAGAAGAGAAGAGGGAACCCTAGAAATCACAGTGTGCAACTGTGTCCTCCATTCCCAACTTGCTTCCAGCTCAGAGCCAAACCCACTGGTCTCTGAATCCTTGCGGCATCCCAAGCTGGCCCAAGCTTCCTACTAGGGCCACAAGACTGTCACTGGTCACTTTGATGTTAGCAGTCTGAGGAACTGTGTTCCCTTTATTAGATTCCCTGTGGTTTATGTGTTTTAGTGTATGAAGGAAGAGAGCTGGTTTTTTGTATGTGAAATTTCATCATTGTATACTTTTTAAATTATACATCTCAAGTTCCAAATAGTTGAGCTTTGGAATACAAGCTGTTGGCAAATTGTAAATTCCTGTGTTTGTGTGTGTGTATGTGTGTGTGTGTGTGTCTCAATAACTTTCCTCTTAATTAACTTGCTGACATATATATTTGGGGTAGAGTTCTAGAAAGAACAGTAGTATAATGAATATCTGGAGAGTAACCAATCATTGCATCCTTGTCTTTTGTTTAATTTTGGGGAATTAGTGAAGGAACTTTTGGAGTGCTAACCACACCAAGAAAAACCTCGTGTTCTCTGCCATACCTCTGTGAAGTAAGTAAATAACCTCAATGTTGCATAAAGGAAATAAGGTAGGGCACTTCCCAAGGACACATAAGACCACACATTGTCTTGGCATCTTCCCTGCTGTGCTCACAGCTGCCCGTCTGCCCAGAATTGCCAGGTTAGACCTCCAGGCATTCCTGGACAAAATGAAAGACCACAGCAGGGGCACGGGGGCCAGCTTTTCCCTACCTTTCTTTGGTTCCTGGACACTATTTCTGCTCATATTTTTCCCCAACCTCTAACCTAAACCCTGCTATTATGAAGTAAATTAAAAAGAGATCTCCTTGCTATTTCTCCTTGTCAATAGTATATCTGTGTTGGCAGTGGTTCTAAGTTGAAACACTTCTGGCAGCAGCAGGAACCTAACTTAAAAATTACACAGAGAAGTGGCTGAAGTAGAACGTCGCTGTGTGAGCTCTCTGCCTGCCGAGCACTTTCGAATTTTCTCTATTTATTTTATGACCTAAAAATATCCAGAACAAATCAACTAAGACTGCAAATAAAGAGAGAAGCATGAGAATGCCATCAGATTTTTAAAAATATTCATCCTAAAATGAAAAGGAAAGCTAAGTAGCATTTTAATCAATGATGTGATTATTTCCCTAGTTTTTATTACCATGGCATACACTGAAATTGTAGATGCAGGCTTCTAAATCACGTGTGTGGCTAATGATTATAGACAAAAGAAGCATTTTCAGACTTCTCTCTCCACTTCTTCATGTTTTGCTACTTATTTTTAAAAAGATTCCTGTATAAGTCACTCTGAATATATTTAAAGGTATGCAAAGCTACAAACTTAATAAGCTGCAAAAGTTTGTCTCCATTTAGCTACTTCTAGTTTAGCCCTATTCATCTCTAACTGATACATAGTTTATTTGCCACACTTTGAAAACTGGATTAATCCTAAAAAAAACCAAGAAAGTAAAACAAAAAAATACAGACTAGAAACTACACAAATTCATAAAAGTACTAGTTCTGAAAGCATTAACCATGTAATATTCAGGGCGTCTTTGGTGAGGATCTTTTCAGGATTGGTAACATGAATCTTGTTTTTCTGCGTTAGTTTGAATTCGATTTTTTTGGGAACAACTGGGCAGCCAATCACGTAAAGCTCATCCCGGGTAAGTTAGGGCCTCCTTGTTCTTAGTATCACTCTGAATAGATCCTTAGAGGGTTTGCAAAATTCTACCATTTTTTTCACCTATTGGATGCATATTTTAAAAAGAAATTAGTAGATTTTATTATTAAAACTTCAGGTGGGCAGTAAGTAGAATTTCCTCAAACGCCTGACTCCCACAAAGTAGCTTCTGTCGTGAAAAAAGTGATTCAACCTCTGGGGAAACACTTTTTAATTTTTATCATCCAGTTCGAAGGCAGCTGACTCGGAGTGGAGTGAAGCCTGTAGACACCTTTGCCTAAAAGTACGTTTCATTTAGAAAAGTTTTGCAGTGTTTTCTGACCATGGCAAATAGGTGGACCCTAAATTTCCATTTTGTCTGTTGCAAAAACACTGAAGATGCACTGTTGGAATTATAATCAAGTGACCTAGTGCTAACGGGGAGGGCGGAGAGAGAACAGCTTCTTGCTTTACTGTGCTTCTCACCAGAGCTATTGGGAGCCAGAGTGCACACCTCGGTATGTGTTCATCCTTACTGCCATGAACTGCCGTCACTGCTTAGAAGGTCACAATGCAGAATCAACATAGAGCTGGTGGATAAATCAGTTAAGCTTTAAAAGGCAGTGCCAATACTCTACTGTTAGACATGCAGAAAATACTGCCTGCCTTAGTAGTAAGCAGGGCCTGTTCTCCGCTTTGACTGCCCCTCTGAAAGTAACCACATGATTTAGGTTCGGGCTTTAAAAACAAAGTGCCTGTATGGTCTGTTTTCTTTGGGAGCAACTCGGCTCTTCAGGTTGTATCTCTGCCTTGCGTGGCAAGGCTCTTCTTTGTTTTATAGATATAGTAGTAGATGCGGTTTTTCTTTCTCTGCCCCAATCTCGTCCTAACAAATTTCTTCCTCCTTTCTCTCCCGAGATATCTCACCTCTCACGTGTGTGAGTTTCATCCCCGGCATTTCATACTTGCCTGCCCTTATGTCCCACTTTTAGGACTACTAGAATATAATGGTATCAGTGCTACTCGAATATAATTTCAGCCCCTGATAATTTATAACATTTCCAAATGCAGTTACCTTTAAGAAGATGGAAAAATAGACATTTTCTAAAATGATACAATTTTATCTCAAATTAAACTGAAGCTTGATTTTCAGAGATGCAGTGGAGTGATTCAGTATAACTAAGTAGGCTGTTTAATTCATGGTTACTTTTTAATTCAGAAACCTCTGCCTTACATTGAGAATTTTTCCAAACACTGACTCAGACTTGCCAAAGGTTGCCGCATGGAAATAAAGGCACCCTTGACCAACAGTCCAAAATTATGTCAACTCTTCCTCCTGGCAATCTGCAAGAGCCCACATTTAGCTAATCTAGGATTCAGTCCAACATTTCTGTTCCATAGATACTGCCTTAATTTAGTGACTTTCTGTTCTGTATGCCAGTGTGCTGGGGCCTGTGATTGTATCCTTAGTAAGTGAATACATGTCTCTATTTTATGTCTCTACTTTATGTCTCTACAATAAGCAACATCAGGGGAACACAGAAAGGTGCACTGTAAACTCTGAAGTGAAGAAGACGTACCATGTAAGATGGCAATGGAGTCCTTTACAAGTTTGAAATAAGATGCAACATGGCTCACATTGCCTCATTGCAATATTACAGTGGAAAAATGGGTGTGAGGAAACAATTGTTCCATTTGTGGTTAAAAAACAAAACAAAATTATAACAAGGAGAAATCCCCGCAGGAATGACCTCATCACTTTTGCACCTTGGCAGGAACTGGCGCCTCCCTTTGTTCTAGGAGGCTCGTCTTGCCCTTCCTCAGATCCTCTGTGCTGCTCACCTTCCTGAGCACAGTGACTCAGATCCCCTCCAGCCCAGGACTGCTCGTTCTCTCTGCCCACCTGTCCTGCAGGTGCAGTTCTGTCCACCCTCCTCCCTTCCCACTGGGATCAGCGTTAAAGGGACACTACCAGGACCTTCAAATAGTATAGGGGAAATATTTTGACTCTTGACCTGCTAGATGTCTAATAAGTAAGTCTAAGCTCCCCGAAGTCAAAGAGTGAGTTCTGAGTGACAAAGGAGGTTAAAAGTAGCAAATGTGTCCTGAGAGAGACAGGAGGGGACCTGGAAAGTGGGTTGCCCCCCAGCCCACTTCTCAAAGTAAGTTTTTTAGAGCAAAACCACAAGGTGGGTACAAAATTACAAAGTGGGCATAAGGTGTGACAAAATTATGACCAACTCAGAAGATTACAAGTGTAGTCACTTAGGTAGTATTAATCAAATGGGAAAGCAAGTCACACAGCAATGTACATGGGAAGAATGAGGACCTTTCATGGAAGGATGGTCAAGGATGGCTTGGTCCCCATCCAGGTGACTGATACCTATTTAGAGTATTGATCATGATTGTTTATCCTTCTGGGAAGTATGAAGACGCAGTCGCTCCATCTCTGTCTTGAGGCCTGGCCTTCAAGGAAGGCCTCCACCCGCAGCTGTACGGTTTTCTCATCCTCTGCACTGACTTCTCTGAGGCCCTGGCCACGTCTTCTGCCTATGAGATTTCCACTAACTTAGCTCTCTATAGTATTGGGACATGGGACACTTTGGAACATTAATGTCCTACAGACCACAGGATGCCAGATCCGGAGGATCAGCCCCCTCACATGTTGCTCCCCTCCAGCCGCTGGGCCTCCACCACAGAGGAGCAAAGACAGATGCAGAGCCCCTGGGAGGGACCTGCCGCAGCCTGAGGCTCCACCCTAGGAAAGGCCTCAGTGTTCTCTATGCTCCAGGACTGCCCACTTCTCTGGGATTCACTCTCATCCACTCCTGTGCTGCTCTGAGGGTTGAAATAGGAACCTACGCTGCTCACACGGACTGTGGTATTGAGGTCCAAGTTACCGTGCATCCTGCCAACTTCATCTTCCTCTGAGGACCTCCAGCTTGGTCATTACCTCTCCAAACTGCTTTCTTTTCTTAAGACCAGATATTCTACATTCCATTGCAAAAGGGAAAACTAACACGTAGAAATTGAAGACAAACAGAAAGTTATCTCTTGCTCCTGTCATGTCTAATCTGGGTGGGGGCAGAGTGAGTGCAGAAACACCTTGCTCCTGTCCCATGGAGGCAGTCAAGCATCTCCGTGGAGGACAACTCCACTCTGTACTTGAGGCTCCCAAGTTCAGCCCAGGTTTTGACACCTGCCTACTCTAGGGGATAGCGACAAAGCGTGTCTGGTGAGTGCAAGGACAGCTTCGTGGATGAGGCTTTCCTGTGCTTTCCAGCAGACACCTGGCCATGCTTAATGACAGGACAGATGAAAAAAAAAATCTATCTCTATACCTAAGAGGACAGGGAAAGAAGTACGGTGAGAAATTGGCAGATCTCAAACGCAAATATTATCCGTCATTTCAAAAATATTTCATTGCTTTTGCTATGAGGTTTTGTGCCTATTTGAGTTGCTTGCCCCTTATACAAACAAAACAAAACGTTGAAGATATGAATACTGATTCACAACTATTGTTTTCCTCCTTCCCAAGAGCAGTGTATGGCCAGGAAGCTCCTTCAGAATATGAAAGGAGAACACAGTGAGAGAGACGAGAAGAAACACAAAATCAATTTCTTTCAATATGACAGACGCCATCTCAGTGTTTATAGGTGCACATGTAATGTTGAACTTTTTGGTAGTTTTCATGCAATTAAATATCTTGCTGGATTTCTGACTTCTTACTGTCTGCTGGCATGCCAATAAGCACTGTGCACAAACAGTCTGATTTAATCATCGCAGTTCTTAAAGAATTGGCACAATTACTATTTCCATTTTCTGAGCTATTGCAGGGACCTTCTGTTCAGCACGGTTTCCTCCATGCCTGGGGCCTGTGACTAAAATCTTGGTTTACGTGCATCTGGCCTTACAGAATCAATGCTTTGCCGCATTTCACAAGCATCTCATGAAGCTGGCTTTCTGAAAAGATCCAAAGATGTATTTTCATAACCACTTTTTTGTTTTATGGGTGTTATTTTTTCCCATAAATTATGAAAATGTGTAGGATACAGTACTACTTTTTCTTGAACTTTGCAATTAAATGTGTTGCTTAGTACGAATTGCGATGTTTCCCCATGAATCTAACTATGGTAAGTTTGGGAGATAAAAAGAAATAAAATAGAAATTTGTCAGTGTTCTGAAGGTACTGGGAGTGCATCTTGCACTTGGCCTCTCCACACTAACACAGTAATTTCACTGAACAAGAGTTTGGATGGTAGGGAACTTACAGTGTGCCAAGAGGAAAGGAAAGTCACACAGGAAGGAAAAGCGAGATTAGCACAATTAAAGATGTGAAGATCTTCCTGGAAGCCATAGAGGAAAATTTGTAGATCAACAAATGGAAAAGATTAGGCCTTTAGGGAAAATTCAAGCTGGAAGAGCGGCAGGATCTTTTTGACCTGAGGGGAGAAGTTTATGTTGGAAACTCAGGAACTAAGAGAGAGGTTAAGGGTTGTAGAAGGCTGAAGATTGAGACAGTTGTTAGTTAAATTTCATCAACATGTAGGTGGCCTTTCTCCCTTTAGGGCCCTTCCATTGTTACTCACTGATTTACAGATAAAGTACATAATCTCATTCCTTGAATTTCAAATCAGATTTCTTCTGTCTCTAAGGGTTGTTGTGAAAGTATCCTGAACGAGTACTTGTGAAAAATCTTTTCTAAACACTCAAGTCTTTACACATCACTTTTACCTCCCTTTCCTTGGGCAATGGATCCATTTCATATATCAAAGACACCTTGCATGTCTGTGAAAGTTCATGCCCGTAAACTTTCTGCTGAAATTCACAACCACTTGTAAAAGTAATTAGAAACCTATTTGAGAAATAGCTGCTGCTTTAGCAGAACAGAGTTTGGAAATGGGAAACAACTTGACAAGAATTTCTGTTGCGGTATTGTGTATTCTGCCCACTGAAAATTACCTTTGTATTCTGATACTAGAATTGAGCTCAGGGCCTTTGTGCTGAGCTGTGTCCCCAGCTCTTTTTATTTGTAATGATATAGAGGGAAAAAACTGCATCTGAGAGATATCTGGGATGAGTTTGTGTTCTGTAAAATCGAGCAATGAATTTTAGGAACAACACAGGTTAAGGGCACAATATATGTATTTATTGAGGGAAAGAAAGCTTCTGTCTGAGAAAAACACAGAGCGGGACCCGAGTGGGGTGCCCAGGGAACCTGTCTTTTCTAAGGATTTTTACAGAACTATACTACGAGGTGAGGCAGGTGGGGGAGGGGATGGGAAATCACAAGTTGGGTGGGAGGTGGGACAAAACTATGGTCAGCCAATAAGAACTGTTCAGGCAAAATCGATTAAATTGGGATCAAATGGAAAAGTGAGTCACGTAGTGAGTGAGTGTGAATGCAGAACAGGGGCTTTTCCTGTAAGGTGTGGGATCAGTGACTTTTCAAAGTGATCGCTACCTATCTAGAGTATCAGTCCCTGCTGTTCATCCCTGCTGAGTCAGCTGGGTATGTTTGTTTAATCTTTTGTCTTCAGGTCTGGTGCCCAGCAGAAGTGCCTAACTCTCCTTTCCCAAGGTATCTTGTCCTCCCTACTGGCTCCTTCAAGGGCCTAACCCTATCTGACTGCCTGTAATATTTCTATCTAACTCAGCTGCCTACAACTATAAGACAGAGTCTCATCAAGCTTAAGTCACTAAGACCAGGCTGGACTCAAACTTGGGATCCTTTTCCCTCAGCCTCCCAGAGTGTTGGAAGTACAGGTATGCACAATCACACATAGCTTAACATTCTCTCCTTTGAAAACCCAGCTGTTATGGTTAATACATTGTGTCAACTTGGGGAGTCCAGAGTTTGGCTGAGTGACTCAGCAGGAAGCCAGGGTGCTTACTTTGTATACATCCTGAGCCTGTGGAAGAGGAGAGCATGGAGATTTTGTGAGAGCTACACGCCCCCTGGGTGGGGGTAGCTGTTTACAATGTAGAGGAGAAAAGGAGGCTGCTTGCAGCCATTCCCCGCTTTTGCTCTGGTTGTTTTGCTGTGCTCTGCTGCCATGAACAGTTTGCCTTCTGTCATGTGTCACTGCCTCTGAACCAGCCAAGTATGGACTGAAACCTCCACAAACTGCAAGCAAATAAACCTTTCCTTCCTTCATTTTGGGTGTTGGGTATTTTGTCACAGCAACAAGAGAAAAGTAACCAAGACATCAGCTTTCAGTGTACCATGGTTTTCAAGCTTGGTTATGTCTTTCTCAATGCCCACAGGCTTCTCTGCATTCCACACTTACTCAGACACCTCTGGATTCTGGGCTGCACACACATGCAACCTCTCACAGTGCCGCCTGCTATCTGACCGTACGTGATCCTGTTTTATGACTACTTTAATCAACATCTCCTCTAAGGTGTGGTTCCCTGGGCAAATTGTTCACCATTCTATTTTCCTCCCTTCTGGTGGAATTTCCATGGATTTAGAGCTGTACCAGTTATACTTGTAGGTGTAGACCGATTGCAGAAGGGTGTGCCCCATATGTACTGAACACAAAGCCAGAAAATGGTTGCTGAGTGAACACGGACACAAATATGTCATCTGATGTCTGACCTGAGGACAGAGCCAATTCATTCACCTCATCTGGTGTAAGAAACAGAAACGTCAGAAGTGAACCACTGAGCCAGAGATGGAGAATGAGTCTGAAGTCCACGGAGTGCAGGAGACATGGAATTTGTTGGAACATCCAGTGGTGAGCCAAATGAGCAACCAGTGCATGAGAGGAGATGGGAACAGAGGCGTGGAGGGGAGTGGAAGAGAGAGAAGCTGTTAGGTCCAGGGACAAAGAGCCGGCGGAGAGAGCCTCTCCTTCTCCCGGGAGAGACACTAAGAGAATCAGGGCTACTTCATGCTCTTAGGGTTCATGAACATATTACCTTTCACTTACTTTTAGTTGTTCTTCTACGGATTGGTCTTTTTCTCTCTCCCTGGGATGTGAGGAATGTCATTTATTACAATTTTTCCAGAATTTTAAAGGAAACAATTACAATATAAATATTCAACATCATCTGCTGACGTTCCAGTCTACGTTGGTGGCGGCCTGCGATGCGCAGCTCTCGGAGGGGTGTGGTCGCCCGTCTTCCTTTCCCATCAGCCTCCCGTTGTGTGCAACATTTTATAGACAAAAGCGGGAGCCAATTCGTAGGTTTCTTTGGATCTACCCAAAGCACACACTCCACGAGGGCGAGGTGCAGACGTGTTCTCAAGAGTCACCTCCCGGCTCACTGCACAGTGAGGATCCATGTGCCACAGGGTGTCGGGACACCAGACATAGTGTCCACCATGTGCTGCAAGGTGACAAGGATGCTGAGATTGCTGGGGGAGCTGGACCGGCCAGCCTCTGCCTTGGCGCACTGCACTGTTGTTGGGAAAGTCTGAGGTATATTTTAAAAAACGGCATTCAGAATGAATAATGCTGGAAACAGTGACGTTCTCAAAGAAGAACAGGAACAAAATACAAGGATCAGGGAGATTCAGAGGTGGAATTTGGTGATACTGTCAGGAGGCCAAACTGGGAAGGTGGTGTGTAAGCAGACTCTAAGAAGAGGAAAGACAGAGGCGGGGGAGGTGGTGGTGGGGAGGGCCGCCTCACTTTTCTCAGGGGGAGCAAAGCACATGTAAGTAAAACCACGGCAAACGACTTCAGTGCAACATGTGATGTGCATCCTTTAGGAGCGGTGGTGTCCGAGGGAGCAGCAGGAGAGGAGAGAGGAGGCCCAAAGTGAACGTAAGGCCGGATGACTCAGGCTTTGGTGGGGAGGGCGGTGGTCTTCTCCTCAGGGGCTAGCAACGCAGTGATAAGATTTGCCTTACATTTGAGAAGGGTCACCCAGGAGGGCAAGGATGAGAGGACGGAGACAGGGTGAGAAGTAATTATTGTGATCCAGCTAAAGGATATTTTGTAATGTGATGTCACCCCTCCTACCTCAGAACCTAATTTGGATGTTGGAAATGATTAGGGTGCTTGTCAGGAGTATGCAGTTACCAAACTAAAGAAGCATTCGTTTCAGCAAGGTCAAGGCCACCCCAAATATTCTGGTAATGCAGTGAGGAAGAGGAAAGAAATACACAAAAGCAGGAAAGGTAGAGGACAGCAATAAAGCAAAGTCATATATTCAGGAGAAAAGCTGCTGGGAGACAGCAAAGAGACCATAACCGGATCACAACAATTTGGAGAAACTAATCTAGCTGATGGCTATGACACAGGGTTAGGAGATGTTGGCTGAGGCTGGAGCAGAAAGATGAGAAAGGGGGAAAGGTGGTCCTCATGGATCTCAAAAATATTAGGGCAGCCGGGTGTGGTGGTGCACACTGGCAATCCTAGCACTCAGGAGGCTGAAGCAAGAGGATTGCTGCAAGTTTGAGAGCAGCCTGAGCTACAAAGTGGACTCAAGGCCAGCCTTAACTGTATAATGAAACCTTGTCTCAAATGGACACAATATGTATATACATATAGATAGTGTGTGTGTGTGTGTGTATATACATATATATATACACATGTATGTATGTATACATGTATATATGTGTGTGTGTATGTATCTTCAAACAGTGGTGCATTCCAGACATGTGCTTTGGCCTGATAACATCGGAGATGTCCCCTTGCAACTGGCAAACATAGCTTTCAGGTACTTCCTGAGGTAACAGAAATTACAGTGTTTTAGTCTCTGGAGATCAAGGAAGGACAACCTCGAGAACTGGAAGGTGCTTTACACCCTTACTGTTGGTGTTAACACTGAAAGCATTTGGGAAAATCTTTAAGAATATGTTTATTTTTTAAAACAATCATGTTTAAGCATGAAGTATGGAAGATTCTACATTTCTTTTCTCTTGAAAAGTGAGGGTCAAAAGGAGTTGAGGTACTTTCAGTTTTGTAAAATACTTCTCTATTTGTATCACAACTGAATTTATTAAAATTTCATTAGATATGCAAAGGATCAGTTGTGATTCCAAGAAGAAAAGACATTGGTGGTGAGGGCAGGAGTGGAAACACATTTTGAAGATGGCAATAAAATCTACAGGAATAAGACTACTTACATTCTTTGTAGGCTTTCTCTTTGGAGGAGACAAAGCTGTCTCTAATTGTTCTGTTACAGAGAAGGCATTTTACCACATTTTACAAATAGTATGTATGCCCATTCAACAGATATTCAAAAATTTGTTATATTTCTGTCTTGGAAGTACAGTGTTAAGAAATACAAGAAAGGTAAGTGTGTTCATAGAGCTTAGTAGAGTAAGACAGAGAATGCATGACTAATTTGTATGACATACAGATACTGCTCTACAAATCAGAGACTTACATCTCAAAGTTATCATAAGTTGAAAAATTTGTAAGTCAAGAGTGCATTATATCTAAACCACCAAGCACCTTGGATTGGCAGCACGGAGCACTGTGGAGTGCCCCATTTCTCCCTCCAGTGGTGTGGATGCTAGTTGCTGAGACAGCCAGCATCAAGACAGAACACCATGCCACATGGCAGTGACCAAGCTAAGTTCAAAAATGAAGTTCCAAGTATTTTCACTTCATTTCAAAGTTGACAAACCAGCAGTCGACATCTCTTAAGCTTTGAGGACCATCTGTTTACTGTAAAGTAGAGGTAGTGATATACCTATGTGCAATGAATGCTCCCACGTGTGTATGGACAATATTTCAGAGTGCCATAGTACTATGGGAGGGCAAAGCAGAGTGATCCAGCCCATGTAGTTGTGGAACTCTTCCCCGAGTTATGAGCTATGAACGGTTGGAAAAACTTAGACCATATGAATTTTTGCATTAGAACAAGAATAGAAATAAAGCAAGATGGGCTAGAAGGAGGATTCATTGTTAAGTAAAAGGGATTACGGTTAGTGATAAATAGAAAAGTGAAAGGTGCTGCCATGGTGGGGACACTAGGAATACTAGCACCGTAGGAAACTGAAGCAGGAGGATGGGAAGTTCAAGCCCAGCCAGGCAACTCAGTGAATGAGACTTTGCTTCAAAATTTAAAAAGTTCAAAGGAGCTGGGCGTACAGTTAAATGGACTTTGGGTCCAATCTCTGCTACCACCAAAACGTGGGGACATGGGGTATAGCATGTACCAGAGATGCAGTAGGAATCAAATGACAGGGACCGTGTACACTTACACTTCTATTTTAATATCAACCAGAAATTTTTGAAAGCTCTCGGCCAGGGATTCATATATTTGATATTTTAAAAGCTCACTGTTGGGTGGAGACACTGTGTGAGGAGGATGAAGGGTGAAGGACAGAGAGGAGCGAAGTGCAGGAAGGGGTGCAGAGCACAGCTTCGGGAGAAACTCACAGAACTCGCCAAGACTGCAGCTCCTAAAGGTAGCCACAGGGGCAGAAGTGAAGATAGGCATTTTTTCTGGCTTGGGCAACATGTAAAGGTTGAAGATATTTGACTGAATAAGTCTGGAGGTACGTAACCCGTTGGTAATAATCTGCTGGACACCCTCAAGTAGCGCCTTACATGAAAATTGAAGCCAGCCTTGGAAGGTGTCTAAAATGCTGGAGTTCTATCATCTCGCCCTGTATAGAACTGATGGGACGTATCAGGCATGTGCATGGAGAGAGAAATCAAAGAATGAATATGTTAATCTTTGACACCAAAGGCACTTTTGTGACTTTTTCCGTTGGGCAACAACCATACACTGGAGTGCACGCATACGACACCGGTAAGCCTGTTACTAACCTAGTTTTTCTGCTGTCATGTCCGCTGTGGGGCGTCTGTATATTCTTGTGTTTGTATGTGCGTTCACAGGAACATTTTCTCAACAGAAAGTTAAATTTGAGCATTTTCAACCTGAACAACTTAAGAATAGTAATTGTAAAACGTGCACATTTAAATAGAATTTTTCAGTTATTAGGTGTGAGGCATTCTGTCTCTTATAGCGCTTTTACTGCAGAGTTTAGACCTATTAAAACGGTTCTAGCCTCGTAAACTTCCTAGATGAGTCATATAGCCAAGTAAAATGCCACGGGGCTACCACAAATGCATTGGGAATAAAACAGCATTTTCCATACCAAGAAGATTGTAATAAAACTATGACTATTGTACAATGACTTAAACACTAAAACATCTAAACCAATTGTTTGCCCAGCCCTAAGAGTACTAGAAAGTTCCCACACTTCATGCTTAGTGAAAAGTTAGGCTACGTGTGGTAACCAGAAAATTCCTTCTGGTGTTGTATTATGCATTTTAGATGAATTATGAGACTCATTCTTTACAAGCATTTACCATGAGCCACCTAGCGCTGATGTCACATCATCAATCTAAGTCAGAGAAGCATTTGAATTAGTTGGATCACATTAGTGAGGCTCACGATTAAAACTTAGGCATTAGATTCTCGTTTCTTTTGTTCTGATGATTGTTTAAATTACTTTTATTCATAAAGATCATAAAGAGTGACCATAGTATCTCTTCTTCAGTGAATAAACAATTGAAAGAGTGTTGCATAAAAAAGCAACACTAGCATAGTATATATAAAAACATGTAAAATTTAATATATATACACATTACATCTATACACAGGGATACACGTGCACAAACATACACACACACACACACACACACATGCTAAGGCGTACAGTGAAAATCTACTAACTCAGAAAAAAGATGTGCAAAAGAACCTCAATAGAGTGTAACCTAGGGGCACAAGGAGGAGGACATCAGAAAGCAATGCGACATTTTAGTTCTCGCTAAGCTTCACTTTAAACAAAATATAAAGTGAGGAGAAGTGATGAGTCACACTACAGAACTCTGAAAATAATATACAAGTGTGTGCCAATAGGAGAATGTATTAGGTACACATGAAACTTCCACTCCCTGTATCTGGCGTGTTCAAGAATTATACTTGCAAGTAAAAATAACCTAATTACATTTTTCTCTAAATTCCATGTGTTGTTGTAAGGAAATCATCAGTCTGTACCTAAAAAGATATGCCACCTGCACCATATATTTGATATTTTAGTTAATTAGGTAATTCCAAATGACACACACCAAAAAAACCAATGTAACCCAGAAGGAAAGCAATTTTGAAGCGAATCCCTTAAGGACTGATGAAATATTTTCCACTTAAGGGGGTAAAAAATTGAAGGTTTTTTTCCCCAAATCAGTGCATGAATATTGGAAGTGAATCCTAAGTTTATTAGGTAAGTTTTTCTATTGCCGTAAAGGTAAAGTGAAGCTCAGAAAAGTGGCTGGAGGGGGTCCCATCCACCGTTACCGGCGCAGGTAAAGGCGAAATCATTCACATGCAGATCTGTTTCAAAAATCGGGCCCATGATGTGTTTTGTCTTTGTATTTTCCATCTACTCTCAAGAAGGCAAGCTGTCAGTTGCCCGGATGAAGCACTAGAGCCTTGGTCTGTGCGTTCCCAACGGCAGTGCACCGCGGTCGCTCACGCTCTCTCGTGGCAACATTCCAAAACCTAAGTTTGGAGCCTGGGCTAGGACACACCGTCGACGCCACCAGGAATGCTTCGCTGGTAATCTCCAGAGGCGGTTATCAAGAAGGATGGCAGTGTCTGCTGTCTGGGGTGGAAAGTAATAGATTAATGTGCTGTTTTAAAGTATGTCATGTGCCCATGCGCTGAAGCGATATGGAAATAAGTCATTGGGGGGAACACAGGAGACTCAGGAATTCCAGAGTGGGGGAGACAGAGCGTGGAAGTTACCAAGGCAACTGGGTGCTGATTAGTGAAGGAAGCATCATAACCTGTCCGCATAAATCTCCAGGCTCTTAGAAAGGAACTTTCAGGTGGGAAGGGTGCTGATCCCTAGTTCTTCCCAATGCTCACGCTTTATATCAAAATGGATTTGCTTTTCACACTGCATCACTTTCTTCAATTGGGGCAGCGTGATCATTGACCTTGGAACAACAAATCAGTGTACAGATATCTTAAAGTTCAAACTTCCTGTGCGATGAAGGAGCTCACAATCAAACTTGGAATCAATTCTAAAAATGAATTTGTAAAAAAAAAAAGACAAAAAAATCATACTTTGGTGAAATTTGATTAGGAAAACAGAACCTGCTTTAAATTGTGAGATTATTTTTTATGTATAAACTTCCCTCAAAATAGAAGGTCATGTTTGAAGATTATATGGTGCAAAATGCTGAGGAAGCACAGTAAAATTACAATGTGAGTTGCAATAAACTTTGTTTCATTTTCTTGCAGTAAATATATATAATTTATGGCAATACCTTATTGATATAACAAATGTTTTCTAAGAAAATAGAGAAAACTGCTTAAGGAAAGGAAGCAATCATGGAGATCTTTCAGGCCTAAAACATACAGGAAGCACAGGGATGTGAAATTGGAAAGAAAAGTACTTTTAAAAACATAATGCAACCATAAAAATCACTTTCTGTAAAGTGATGTATCATCATGTGTGACAAAAATTGAGCGGCAGCCTCCTAAGACATATATTCCATCCAGAGTGGGAGCAAAGTATTTCGCGTAAGTTAAATTCTTTAATGTACTTTTTCCGCTCATTGTGGTTCTGGATTTCGGTATCCACTACTGGTGTGTGTGGAAGTCTGATGAATTTACCACAGTTGAGACCGAGAAATGACAGGCCTTTATTCACAACTTGGTTTGAGCATGTCTCTGTGTAACATATTTTTTAGGGATTGCTTTGCTGAAGATCCCAGAAGGAGCCCAGGGTGAATTTCCTCGGTTATTGCTACTATCCATCTGACACAAAGGAAACGAGTCTGGATGTGATGAGGACATTCTTTTCTGTTGAGACCAAACCAAAAATAAAATTGTGGCAGCTTGTGAAGGTGACCAAGGCCTGTAGGGAAAACTAAAGAAAGAAAGAAAGAAAGAAAGAAAGAAAGAAAGAAAGAAAGAAAAGAAAGAAAGAAAGGGAGAAACAGAAGAATGGGACTCGGAGCAAAGAATGAAGCAATATCTGATAAGATGCGAATGAAGTAATACCTGATGAGACGCGAATGGTGCTCCTGGCCTCCAGATCCGCAGACCTGGAAGGACCAGCAATTAGGTGTCACTCCGTGCTGCGCTGGGGCAGCCACCGCTCCTGGCAGATAAACTGAGACAGCAAGGTATTGTCTGGGGCTAGGAGTACTGTTCTCCAGTGCAGTCATGAGGATGACTGCATCTGAGCTCCGGGAAATAGTGGCATTCTGTGTGCTACCCTGGGGGTTCTGTGGGTGAGCAGGGTCTCTCATGGTAGGTGCTTTCTGTGCCATGTGGGGACACCAGTTTCCTTGTCTCCCGCTGCGTGCCCCACAGAACCAGGGATTTTCTGGTGCCGAGTGTCAAATTCAGGACCCTGTGCTTGCCAGGTAGGAGCAGTGGGCCTACCTAGAAGGCATTTGCTTAGCAGAACCTTTCAGTTGTCTTGTCTTTAGCATAAAGACAACTGGAATGATTGAAACATAAAATGGATGATGAAAATGTCATAATTTTCTACTGTGTGACAATCATTCAGATGGATTTGAGCAGGACATTCCCTTTACTGCATAACGGCATTCTCATTACTAATTGCTTTTGGAGGAGATCTTACAAAATCATATTCAACTTTTGCGCCTATATCCAGGGCCTTAGAGCTAGGGTCCTTTGACAAGCTCTGCACATAGGGGCTTTCTTTGACTGCCATTTACTGTCCAAAGGGCTCAAGCTGCTTTCAGTGAGGGACAGTAAAACAGTACACAATCAAAAGCATCTGATGTCTTTTTGTGAAACACAATTGTCTCTCCGACTTCCTTACCTCTTAAGGCAGGTATTTTTTTTCTTAGTAAGTGCTTGATGCTTGTTTTACTTTGTGTAGAATTTTGCATCACTTTGCGATATCTTAAGCGAGCTTGAGAGGTGGGGATTGACATATTATCAGCCCAGTTAAAAAGCAGATAGAAATGAACTGGGACAGGTTAATTTGAGTTTTTGTTTGTAATATCAGATGAAGGTCTTTTTAGTTAAAGAATGATAAAAGAATGAAGCGCTTTCACAAAGGGTAGTAGAGGGTTATATTTGTCTCTCATTATCTGTTCTCCCTCAGGGTGCAAGTTGTTTCTGAGTCACACATGTTCATAAAAACAAGGATCTCGCATTCTATTCCTATTTTTAAAAGGCACCATAATTTAAAGCACAATATCAGAGTCCTAGAAGGTGTTTACTTCACAAAAACTATTAGTTTATCTTAACTTCAGCATGTGGACTGATAGAAACATAAAGAAGATGATGAAATCATCATAATCTTCTACTGTGATACAATCATTCTGATGGATTCGAGTAGGACAGTCCCTCAAATTGTATAACACCATTCTCAGTACTAATTGCCTTTTGAAGAAATTTTACAAAATCACATTCAACCTTGAGTTATAGGGAATTCCCTATAGGTATTCCAATATTGCAGGCCTTCCCACACTGAGCGGAGACCCAATAAGCTGGTGCTGTGGGGACTACTAGCCAGTCAAGTATGCTTTGGCCAGGCCAGTATCAACAGTCTGAGCCATCTCTGCCTTTGGTTGTTGTCTGCTGCCCTGTTCTTTCTCCATAAGCTCGTTGTCTCTATCAAGGTTCACTTTTAAAGCAATGATCACTTTCCTCTCTACACCGCTGTGTATGACCAATTCCTGGTAACTTCTGGGTGTTCTGCTAACTTTCATCCTTTTTTCCTGTTGTTTTATGTCTTTCTGTCCCCTGTGTTTTTAGTATTTTAGTAGGGTTTAGGCACTACATATTATTGCAGCATGAGTTCAACCTACCACACACCCTCAAAAGTCCTAATTCCTGTAATAAAAATAACAACATCACTTTTACATCATGCGTGTCATATCCAAGCTGTTCTTTGCTTTTTCTGTCTTGATTATGCTGTGTGAAATATTTTGGGGGGCAGGACATTACTTTTTTCTTTCCATCATTTATTCTTTTCTTTACTGTTTCAAGATAAAATTAACTTCTCAAATCTCTTAAAATATTTGAATGATAAAATGACATGCTATTTACTTTGTTTTGTGATTGGAATTAAGAATGTAATTTGAGTATTTTTTAAAGTTGCTGTACTTGAAAGACATTGTTTGCTTGATTCCCCAACACCTCTACTGTCATGTTCATTTCTATATAACGAGCTCTCATTCTGGCCTGTCTGATCTGTGCACTGCATTTTATATTATAAAGAAATCATAAGGACAAACTATGCTCCATACGGCTCATCTCTTGAACACAAGGCTTTTTTGAAATCTCACAGACTTATTTAAGCAATCTCACTGAACATTTGCACTCAAGCTTGAAAAATGAACTAGGTACAGTATTTTTGAACAGTGAATTTTATTTGACCTTTCTCAATTAAAAAAGAATTACAAGTAGGATAGACAGACAGTAAAACTTATATAGTCAAATAACTTTTAAAAAATCTTTAGTTGTATCTCATACGGTAAATTAATACATATTCTACGTTCAAACTATCTCCCACGTATCCTTTTTGTATGTATGTAGTCGCTCACTTCTATTTGATTTTGTCTTCCTTAATACCTCTCCTTCTTTGGAGGCTCTCAGAAAGCAGCTGTCTTCTTTGAGGAAGGGTCTCTTTATGTCCACAAGAACCGCATTTGTCTATCTCAGGGCAGAGGAAACGGGATCGACAGTGTTAGCGGCATGCAGACTTCACCCCTTCTTTATTTTCCAAAATTTTGGTAGATGCTCCCAGAAAGCTCTCACTAGTTATATAGTTTTGCAAACTACATAATATCTGTGTTTTTGTTTGCTTATTCTTTGGCTAAAATAATTCTCCTCCCAAAGGGAAAATAAATGAATCACTTAAACTTTCTGGATGAAAGAGAAAAACGTTCCTTTAACAGCTAACATGGCATCACCCCTTCCCCTGGGAGCGGGACTCATGCTGCCGTGAGAATCAAATGAGATAACTGGTGGAAAATGTGGATGAGATTGTGGAGCAGACTGTGAGGATGTGAGCAATTATTTTAGATTATTAATAATTTAACTAAATTGGAAACGAGAGTACATACATTTTAATGGGGAGTATAAGATGGGCCCATTCACAAAAGATTTTGAAAACCAGAGGAGAGAAGTCTATTAGGCTGAGAACAGAACACAGTGTCATGTTTTTCTGTTTTTCGGAGCCACAAAAACACCACCACTATCATTCCTAGCGAAGGATGTATGTTTGCTCCCCGGCATGCTGCCTTTATGAAAGCTCTCAGATAATCCCAAGAGGCAGCGTCGTTAGTCCTTTTTTATAAATGAAGAAACTAAAGTGTTGAAATTTTAATGAACGTGCTCAAATTTCCCAAGCTTGCTAGCAGTTACACTGTATAGAAATGTATGAATCTCTCCTCAGAGTCCATAGTCTTAAGTACTGTTGCATTCTGCTTTCTCTTTGGCAGTGCAGCAACTGAGAGAAGACCAGTCAAGAATAATGTGGTAATAGGTGCATGTTAGCATATACATTTGGCCCAGAAAGCGTACATATGCTGGTGCTTGGGGGCAAGACGAGATGCACATGGTAAAGGCTGGCAAGCTCTACTGATACACTTCACTGGATTCACAAAGCAAAGGGATAAACATAAAGATGAACTTTTCTACTCTATTTCTACAATGATAATGACTTTATTGAGTAAGATAAGCAGTTGAAAAGTAAATTTATGGGGTTCAATTGTTTATCCAGTGTTTTCAATAAGAATTCTAAGTGAGAATTCTTTTGGGGCAGGGATTGACAAAGAAGTCAGACACAGAGAAAAAAATGGTCAAACGTAGGAACATCTGTTGGGGCACATCTTTAATTCCAGCCAGTGTGAAGGCTGAGACAGCAGGATCACAAGTTCAAGGCCAGCCTGGGCAACTTAGTGAGAATATATCTGAAAATAAAGTGAGGGTCTGGGGATATACCTCAGTGGAATAAGCGCCTGTTCTGCAAATGTAAGGTCAGAGTTCAGTCCCTGGTACTGAAAAACAAAAAAAGAAAAGAAAAGAAAAGAAAATGAAAATGGCTAGAGATCTATCTCAGTGGTACAACACTTGCTTAGGATGTGTGAAACCCTGGATTCCATCGTCAGTACTGAAAAATAAATTTAAAAATTAAGATGAAGTCTGTGTGTGATTGTGTGTGTGTGTGGTGTGTGTGTGAGTATGTAGTTCTCCAGGTGGACACAGTGGAGAGGAAACACTGGGGAACCGACAACTAAACATTGGTAAGCTCCCTTTCTGGGACATAGGAAAAGAACTAACAGTCTCTCCATTGTGGGAAGAGTGGGGAAGAGAGATTTGCACAAAAAGCTGCCTCATCCACTCTTGCTGTTTGTGCCCAATACTACTGTCCCCACAAGTCCTTTTTGCAGCGCTTATTGTGTCACTAAATCTCTATGTCTCATTTCTCTGGCAGTGGGACCTGCTTAGCAGAGTGTGTATGGCTGCATACAGTGACCCTTGTGTGGCTTGGCCTGTTGCAAAACAGAGCAGAGCATCCCCGTCATGATCCTCTCAGAGCTGGAGGCTTTCGCATCACCGTTCACAAATTTTGCCAAGCGCACAGCTATTTTAATCACGCACATATTTATTTAAAGATGCAACCTCCTTATGAATTTAGTATCTGAGTGCACATCCAAAGTAAGCTGTTTGTACTTTGTACATCCCTGTCAACACATTAGATACTTTTTATACTGTGATTTTTTTTTTTAAGTTGAACAGATACTTTGAGTTCTCTGTTCTCTGGGAAAGAAAACTTCAAGCATAGACCATGGGAAGAGGGCTCTGTATTAAATATGAGGTTATGGTTACAGTCATGATGGCATTTAGAAGATTTTACATGAAGTGCTGGGCCCCTGCTTCTGCAGTGGTCCATGAACGTAGGTGACCGGCTCCCACTCCCAAATAAAATCTCAGGGTGCAGGGCGGAATGGGTGTATCTGTGCTCAGCAACCTGATCAAAATAATAAAACACAAATAACTGCAAGAGGAAAACAGACAAATTAGCTATTACAGACTCTTCACCTGTCACAATTTAAAACTATATCAGTTCAAACACGGAGCAATGAAGAGAAAAATACACAACATTAAACACGATCACTAGGAGCATGGTCTGTAAGAGGTGGAATCCACAGACAGAATCTGTGTTTAAGCACATAAATTGATCTCAGAAACAAAATGTTGATTCAAAGAAATAAGATGATATTTATCAACCAGGTGTGATGGTGCACACCTATAATGCCAGCATTCGGGAGGCTGATGCAGGAGGATTGCTGCAAGGTCAAGGCCAGCCTGGGCTACATAGTGAGTTCACGACCAGCCTGAACTACTTTGTGAGAGGCTATCTCAAACAAAAGAAGGTTATGTTTATGATTCATGGTAAGAACTGAATAAGTAAACATTCCCATGAAGGAATACTTTGAAAAACATAGAAACTCTTTTTAAACGAAGCAGTGGAATTTGTATAGAGAGGACATAGTTTAAGTATTTCAAGGGTGACTTTTATAATAGATGGGCCCTGTTTAGTTTAGCTTGGATTGTACATGGCTTTGACACTTACGTTTCTGGGAAAGAAGACCATAGGATGAGAAATATAGAAAAAAAAAGGAGACAATCACATGAAATAAAAGAAATTCCCAAGCCGACTGACAGTGCTCTGACACATGGTAGAGCCCAATATGGCTCCCAGAGGTGCTTTGGGCAATCAGTCTCTTCATAAAACCCAGGCACATACATGCACCTTTTATTTTATACTCGTTCTCAGAAATCTTGTTCCCACATTTTATATCCTGTATAGAAACCTATGCTGAGACGTCTAAGCTTACTTAAAGACATAGGATTCAACTGCAGGTTCTTTTTAACTAAATTTCTTCAAGACTTTCACCAGGCCAGTACAATGCTCATTACAGAAAATTGTGTGATATCGTTTCCCTGCGTTATGAGACATGCTGCCCTTAATGCAGGTATTCTGGGAGCCACTGGTGGTCTGGAAGGTGAAGTGACAGGCCTCTTTTTTTAATCAGCCTTTAGTTGACCTTTCCACAAGCGGTATGCAAACACAGGAGGATTTAGGAAGCGCTAAGCCATCATGTACTCAGGCCTTCCGTGTCCACTTAGTGGTGGTAAAAAAAGGTGATTCAACAAACACTCTGGTTCTCCCAGTCCCGGAGGATGACTGTGGCCCAGAGCCTGGAACAGGGCTCCCAGGCCTTGCTAAGAGGACACAGGGGTTTGCCGTCTGATGAGAGTGGGGAAGGCCCTTGAGGCCATCACTTTCGGTTAGATGGGAGTCAAAGCTTAGTATTATTGGAAAAGGAAAACAGAAGTCACAAGTCTTAATGCACAATCAAAAGGAAAAAGAAAGACCTTCATGTCCTCTTTCTGGTTTTTCCTAATCATGGCGTAAAATAGTCTGCATTTTTTTCCTAGAGGTTTCCAGGCTTAAAATTATTGTTAGTCCTTCCTAAATGGGACACTTAATCACTAAGAAAAATGGCATTAAGTGCTTCTCCAGCGTTGTTCTGTAACTGTAATTATAAATAGATGATTTTGTTTTCAGAAAACATCTAGATGCTTTTCTAGGACTTGCCTATAAAAGCAAGAGTCTACCTTTCAAGTGACACAGCAGGAGGTTTGCTATCGCTGTCTCACCCCGGCAGATCACCCGACTGAGTAGGAGCTGCAAGGGGCTCTTATTCCAGAGCATTTTGCTTTTACAGGCAAAAGGGGTGAGACACCCCTTCCCTCAGACCCAGACCTCCTGCTCTCCTGTCCCTTCCCCTCATTTTACCTTTTCTTTTCTCTGTTTCTACCCTAATGTCTTCCATTTCCTTGAATAGGACCACAGTCTCAGTGGAGTAAGGTACAAGTTCCTTCTTGAATCTTTTAAATTTTCCACTTCCCAGTGTGTTCTAGTGGTATTAGGAAAAAAATTATGAACCAAGGTATTTCAAATTCTCCTAAATCCTGATCTCAAGGATACTCGCTACCCTAGTGATTACTTCCCTACATAGCCATCCCAAACTCATTTGCATAAGGAATTTAGATTATTTTGGTTTATACACCTCAGACTTATTTCTCATGCATGAAGTTACTACCTTAGTTTTGTGGAAAGCACTTGCCATCTACATGCCCTGGGGCATATGATAAATCCTCCTCTGTGGGAAAAGGATAAAGGATACCATGACCAAATTGTTTTCCCATCATCTGCTGCTTCTTCCCTTGGTTTTATAGAAATTTTGTGTTATCATTTCACAGTAGCCATTTGTGACCAGGTGACATGGATGTAATCAGACATTTTTATTTTCATTGACTTATATTCTAGCCCCTTTACAATTGGTTGCCAAGAACTGTCAATGCCCCCAACACTCTGTTGTGTATATAAAGTACTAGATGAGTAAGGCGTTCAGTTTTGATACTCAGTAAGTCTAGCCATTGTTTGGACCAACTCCCTCAAACCCATTCCTTAAGCACTAGGAAAAGTAACTCATTGGATTTTGGAAACTGAAAATTGGAAGCCAGAAATACTGAGAAGACAGGTTAAGGCTAGAGTTAACATCCTTTGTTTTGCCTGTGGTTTCTCTACATGAACTGATGTTACCAGCTTGCCAACTCCAAGGGCAAATTAATTTAGATTACAATTGACATTTAGGTTTAGAGAGGGGGAGAAAAAAATCAATGGTATGTGAGCACTGAAACCCTAAATAGTAACAAGTGGAAATCCCAAACCTCAAAGGCTTTTGAAGCATGACGTACAATCCTGCAAAAAGATATGCAAATGTATCATAGTCAAAATAATCACGGAATGTTTGTATATAGGTCTGAAGCCACAAGGATCATTATTGGATTTTTGTTATTGTTATTCTAATATTTCAGTGTAATTTCTGGCATGGAAAACCATGCATGTGTTAAAGAGAAGAAAAGTGTGCTTATTTTATTAGATATAATTATAAGGGAGAACAAAAAAGACTTGTTTGTTTTTTAATGAATTCATCTCATTCACCATAATCAAAAGCCCAAAATTCTTCTAGCTTAAAAATGCATTTTTCCCTTAAGATCAGGGTACCAATTTGATGAATGTTCTTAAGTTAATCACCCATATAGGACTTTTTGAATGTTACTTTGACATTGAGTGCTGTCTCAGTAACTTAATGTTATAAAACCTGGAAGGCATATTTATAGCCCAATCCAGATGGACCAAAACAAAGTACAATTATTCCTTCAAAAGTTGACCTTTGCATACAGATTAAAATGGATCCCTTCCAAGATTCAAATGGAGAAATGAACTCACTTCTCCGATTGTCATGCATTCATTACAGCCCTATTGGACGTGGTTTTGGACAGTGCTAATTAGTGGCATGTCTGTGTTAAAAGTTGGACTCGCAGCCTGATTTGCAAAGTGGCAGCAGGAAGAGTTGTTATGAAACTAATTACAGCTATCAGAGATGGTGCTATTTTAAACAGGCTGAGAACTAAGTGCCTTTACAGAGGCAAATGAAAATCATTTCACTGTTGACAATGAACATTCCCAGCAAAGACAGGGATATATGTGTGTTTGGCCATTTCTGCGTCGAAACTATGCCAGCCTATTCCCTTGGAAAATTAAAGGAAACACTTTCCTTTTCATTTCCATTGGGAATTAGGAGGTAGACAGAAATTGTTGTTTTCTTTTCTTCCTTTCATAACTTGAACTATATATATATATATATATATATATATATACACACACACACACATATATACACACAATCTTAGTTGTATTTTGTTATGTAATATATTATAATTTCATCATATTGTCATAATATAACACAATATATATATGAATATTAATTTTAAGTACAGTGATTGATTCACGAATTTTATTCTTTTCATATTCTAGTCACAAATGGAATTACAGGAGAACAGAATCAAATTTCCCCATGAGTCAACATTGAAAGCAATGATTGAATTGGATTCAGTTCTTGTCTAGTTTGGTTTGTTAACAGAGTTGTGCAAAGAATTGGGTTCATGAACTGAGCTACCATTATATTCCTTTATTCTCATCCTGGCATCTCTACAGACTATATGCTGCTTTCTTTTCAGTCTTTCCAATGTCTTTAGTACCACTAGGAGCTATGATTTTTTAATATGTGTTAAAGATACTGACTCGCCATTCAGAAAGGCTTACTCCCAGTATTCACAAAGGTCCATCTGGAGCTCAAGTAGCTTAAGGCATTCCCTCCAATTCTTGGTCCACTTGGGACATCTTAGAGCCAGAAAATCATGGTTCTTCTGGCTCTAGACCCTTATTTTAGAAACAAAAACATGTTCCCATAAAGCATTTCTCTGCCTGGCTGCAAAATGAGTTGTTGTAAACCTAACAAAGCTGGTATGCACAGCAAATCTTGATCCCAAGGATCAGCTGGGGCCTAGGGTGTGGAAAGAGCAGAGTCCTGATGGTCATCACCTGGTTGAGAGGACATTTGAAATGGTTCACTTTTCCAATGACATTTCCAACAGTGGCCTATGCAGAAACAGCTCTCGTGTTGTATAGTAGTTAATCTAATATCTTAGTGACCATACTCTATCTTTTCATGTTGTCATTTACTAGCAGTTTTATTTTTGCATTCAGTCTGTTCTGTCCATTTGAGTAGGTCTCCTGGATTCTCCACTCTAAATACTTTGCCCTCTTCCCTAAGAAACTATTTTAGTAGCTCATTGCAGGTGGGAATCAGACCTGAACAATCTTTCTCTGCCTTCTATGGATTCAGTCTTTCATAGTAAGGGTAAGTGTCAAGATGAATGGTAGAGACAGGAAGAAAACACGGTGGAGAGGAGCTGGAGTGATTTTCTTTTGGGCCTTGCTTGGTCTTCTGACGACTTGGTCTATGGTCTTGCTCAGCCTGGGGGTGATTCAAGCTCATATACTGGTGCCTCGGTTCACCATCACCTTTCACCTTTGTTTGCCTTCCCTTTGGTTTGCAAACAGAAGCCCTTGGCAAAACTTTGTTTTGCTTGAGAACTCTTCATTGGATGACGCACATGACCCTTGCCGTCTTCTCCAGAAGCTTGGAATGAATTAAAATCATGAACTGAGGTACTGCAGCAGTTCTACCCTATTTAAGTTTAGCATTATTTGATGCTTGCTCTGTAAGAGCTTCTCAAAAAATATTGATATTTAGAGACTAAGAAGGCCCGGTCATGTGTTTACCACGGCCAGAAGCAGAAAATTTTAATATTTCACTGATTTAAAATATGTCTGGTAAAGCAGTAATATTGAATATAGAAGCATTTTAAACATAGCTTGTACGTAAGGAACTGTTATAACTGTGCTTCATATATATTGATACACATTCATATTATCTCTTGTTTTGGTAAAATATAGATTCTGAATTCTTAGTGTCAGAGCCTTGTATTCTTGTATTCTACAGTTTTAAAAATTTTCTGCTAGTTTGTGAGAGACACTTTGCGTTCCTAAAGTTGTTAAGAATTACCTTTCTCAGATTCATCAAGGGAGGCTGGGAATCTCAACGTAGGGTGAATATTACTTTCATGACATGTAGCACCTACCATGAAAGAAAAAGATTCTGACAGCATTTTATTTCAAGACTTCTCATTATTTATTAAAAATCAAATACAGTTGGATGTGGTGGCACATATATATAACCCCAGCTACTGAGAGGCTGAGGCAGGAGGCTCACAAGTTCAAGACCAGCATGAACAACTGAGCAAGACCCTACCTCAAAATAAAATAAAAAAGCTCGGAGGTAGAGTACTTGCCTAGCTTGTGTAAGGCTCTCGTCTGTAGCAACACAATGCCACAAAACAAAACAAAAATACACACACAACCAATAAATGATTAAAAAAGAAATACAGTGAATTTAAAAGTCCAGAGAGAGTAGGCGGCACTCATAGTGCAAGGAGTGAGTGGCCCAGAGTCACAGGATGGAACCTGACAACTACGATGACCTCACTCTTCAGTCTCAGGTCCTGACTTTCACCCCTTCAGCGGCTGTTGAGTGAGGTGCAGAGACATGAACTAACACCCACAGGACCATGATGAATGGCTCCCCGGGGTCGGCTGACCATCCATCTGCTGCTGCAGCTGTCACATGCATTTCCTGGTCTCTGCAGTAACTTGATGCCCACTACTGTAAATCATGCTATTGGCATTTGCCCTCATTTGGTGTGAGAGAAACTTCCAAGGGTGCCTGATCCTCTTTATTTTCCCTTAATCCTGCCCCCTGGCCTTATTCATTCTGAGAACTGAAAGAGTCTGGCCTCACTGAGTGTAGCCACTCTGTTTAATTCACACCCCCACTTTTAGCATATGCATGAGTCCAGGAAGACTGAGGATTCTCTCCACAAGGCAGTGAACATTACATCAGTTGCAGATCTCTCCCCTGCTGTTCATAGAGTCTAAAGTCCAAGTTCATGGGTGTGTTTAGCTATTAAAAGATTTTACAATATAGAACAAAAAGGATGAAAACTCAGAATAATTTAAGAGCTCTTCACACCACTTGAGCTAAATACCCCCATCTTGCAATGTTAAGCTCTAAGGCAGTTAATTAAAACCTTCACCTTTTCAATCTCAGATGCCATTGAAGCTCAGAATATCTCTTTCCCAGTGGAATTAATTTCAAGAGCTAAGAGGAAAAGAGACAATAGAAATCCTATTATCACACAGGTTTGGTTTTTTTTTCTAAATTCAATACAGATTTTTATGCCAAAAAGAAAATTTGAAAATAATTTAGTGAATAGGAGAAAAATTTATAGCATGCTACTAAAGAGAAAAATAAAAAGATTCATCTAAGTTAGGAATTTTCAGTACCGAGGCCCAGTCTACTTCTGAAGTGTATGGCCTCCAACAAACTTTTATCCATAACAGCTTCTTTACTGTTGGAACTTTTTTATAGGGTTGAAAAGTATTCCATAATGCTTAGTGATCCTCAGTCAAACTTCGCTGATTGCCACTTTATGTAAACTACGTGAAGAGTGAACCACCAATAAATCAAAATCCAATCCCTTTTTTATACGTGCCTGGGCACTTCCATATTTCAACTTAGCTAAATCAATCACCTTTCTCAGCATTTTGCCTCCATCATTTCTAATACATTTGGCCTTCAACCATGTCCTGGCTTTCACTTTTGGAAATGACCCTCCCACTTGGTCATTTCTTACCTTTACCTTTCACATTTTAGACTATTTCGCAGAATGCACAGTTTACAAAGTTTTATTTACCCAACGGAAAAAACTCCTTGATGGAGCATCAAAGCAGTTCGTTTTTAGATATGCAGTTTTCTCATTAGTTACACTTGCCATCACAGCACTTTAGTAATCAGGTTAATATTTTGTTACATAACCCATATGAAAGCAATACTCAGATATGTGAAGAAATAGTTACACAGATATTAATGCAAATTTGGAATTATTGATTATGAGTCTTAAATTTATAACCTATGAAATACCATGCTAAGATCCCCAGAAAACTCATTTTGATTTCTGAGAGTAGTCAAAGCTATTATTTGAGGAGAATTGTTGGGTAGAGGAGGAGAATGAGAAGAATCTTGTTTGAACTCTGCTACTGGAAAGTGGGGCATGCACTGGCAAGCTGAGAAGTAGTGCGGAAAGTTTTGGATAAGCGCTTGAATGTTTGGAAATGAACTTATCAGTGGGTGCAGTGTGCGGAGCTTCATTTCCCAGAACAGCTCGAAGGCTCCTGCCCACGCAGTTCCCATTGTCATCTGCAAAACACGCCGCAGATCCATCTGGGACGCATCCAGCACACATGTGCCTTTGCCTTTGCCTTATGAAACCAGAGACTTTTCACCTAACTCCTGTGATAATTAATACAAATTTCAGGAGTATAGTAGAAAAATCTCTCATATCACACAGCATGTAAATAAGGAACTCATTAGGTCGTGCACCTGTCAGAATTTACTCTGATGATAAAATGGTAAAAGAAACAACAGAATGTCTTGAGCTTCTTTTTTTGTAGTTAATGAAGTACCAGGAGTGGTGGATACAAAGATACTGGTCTACAGGTGGAATTTTATTTCTTGCTTTGTTTTCTATTTTTTGGCTAAATTTTTGAGAAATATGGAAGTTAATGAAGTTATGACTTTCTAAAGGACCCTATGTTTCAAGGATACATTTCATTTTGGCGGACAGGATCGAATTTCACAATTAAAGCATTTCAAAAGACTCACCATTCATATTCTGATGATCATTTTACCTAAGTCCCAGTTGGAGAATTTGGAAAGTGGATAAAGTTTAGATTGGAGAAAAGTTCAGAAGAATGCATAATTAGAAGTGCATTTAGGCGCGATTTGGGAAGAAAAGTAGTGGTGACTGATTTTTATTGTTTACTTTTTCTCTTTGTTCATTATCAACATGCCCACCACCTTATTTCCTCATAAGTAGAAAGGAGAAATGGGAGGTGTGGGAGTGAATGTTTGCCCGGAGAGCCAGAGAGTTGCCATCACCACTGCTCTCAGTGAGCTGGGAGGTGTGTTGGTGTAAATGTCTATGTCACCCCCTTGGACTTCAAAGATGCCCCTGAAATACAGTCTGGATCAAGTGCCATTCAAAATATACAGTTCGTCCTCTCTGAATCAACGCATCACCTACATTTCCTTTTAAATATTTAGTCCATAGACAAGGTAATGTTATTTGTTTTTATTGAAATAAGGAAGCTCACGTTCTTTCCTCCATTAGGGGTCAGTTTATTGTGCCCGGTGATTGCCCGGGTCTTCCTTGGAACAAAGACCTGCAATTCTATGACTCTGGTCATTGCATCCTCAGTAATGTACAGGGGCAACTTTTCAGAAATATTCAACTGATCTGAGCTCTTATAACTCATTGCCTAAAGATATTTAGAATGTCATGAAAAATTTTACAAGATTTGGATAGGTAAAAAGTAAGTTCATTCAATTTCTTTTGTAGCACATCTTTTGGTCAGGTATCTTCAACATTTCCTGTTTTTGAGTTTCTTAAAACACAGAATATTCATAACAATGCAAGTAATTATTATCCATAAAATGCGTATTATCTCGGGTGGAGAAGCTGGTGGTCATTGTCTTATGAATATTAATTAAGATATAAATTTGTTTTAGCATTTTCCATCATCTAAGTGGTTTTCAAATTTTCCTTTTACTTACTGAAACAGTATGGATTCTCTAATTACATAATCAGTTAAATAACTTCTTTGATACATCTTTATTTAATATTTGCTAAAGAGCCAAGATTTTTCTGTATGAATATTCTTGAAGGAAGGAAATAGATATAGTTTCTGGACTCACATCTTGTCACTATTTTGCAAGGTAGAAACAAACAAGGTAATCTTTCTTGTAATTCTTCTCCATAATACCAATAAAGGTCACAGAAAGCAAAATTAAGGAGAATTTATACTGTTGCCAAGAAATAACAGGAAAAATATGCAGAGAATAAATACAAAATTTGGTTGTTAACATGACAAAACACATCAGTCAAGAGCTCAGTCAGTGATAGGATTCATGTATCTTAGGGCTTCCCACACTGTGAGTCAGCATTTCCTGTCTCTCTTTCCCATTTTTCCAAGAAAGCAATTTCCAGTAAGCAAAAATTAGATCTCTGAGCTGTGCTTTATTGCAGAAATTTAAAAATAAATCAATTGATAGGTTTTTCAGTTGACAAATTTGTGTGTGTGTGTGTGTGTGTGTGTGTGTGTGTCAGAGAGAGAGAAAGAGAGAGAATAAGAAGGGGGACGGAAGGAGGGAAGGAGAGAATATGAAATGAAAAAGAGAATTGAAGAATTGCCTTCCCGTCACCCCATGTAATGAGTCTTCCTGAGGGCACTGGGGGGAGATCTAAACCTAGGAGGTACATTGATAACCATGAAAAGAGACTTTGTTTACTTTTCAGCCTTTGTACAAGGAGCTCCTGAGCAAATCCTGCCCTTGTCTTGCTCATTACAGAGTAACAGTTTGTCATCAGACCCTTTTCAGTGTCTTCTCTCAGCTCCAATCACTTAGCTGGGCCATCCCCAAATTTCCAGTTGAATCTTCTCTGAGATTAGGAACTACAACCTCTATCATTGAGCCATAAACATTTCTTGGCTCACAGAATATCAGTTTCTAGTGGAATACTTACTACCTAGTTTAAAGTAATCAAAAAGTAATCAGAATGTCCCAACATTGTTTGTAAGGACCTTAGAATATTTTGAGGATTCTAGCCAATAAAAGCATTTTTTATTGATTTAATGACCTAGAAAAATGTTTCATTTGACTAAAATTTTCAAGTAAGTCATTCTTATCCTCAGGCCACTGGACAGGTCTTCACGCAACCCCATGTTGAGCACAAGGATGGACCTTAACATGGAGGTATATGATGGGCTCTTCCTGTGAAAGCTTCCTTTAAAAAAAAATGCACACTAGTTAGCTCTTGGAAGACACAGGCTCAAGTGTTCTGGTCCATGTGGGAAAACTGAACACAAGACTAACAACCCACAAGACTAACAATCCTACTGCTTCCCTCATTAGTAGTTGAGGGGGCCTCATTGAGAAATTCGACTCCTTTTTTACACTTGAACTTAAAAGTGAGAAGTAAAACTTTAGTAAGTAGTAAGAAGCCAAGATGAAAGTTAAGATCCTCAGTAAACAACAAACAAAAAATACCTTCACTGCTTGTGAACTGTGTATTACGAATGTTTCTACAGACTGAAGAACATCTAATAGCAAACCTAAAAAGTTGCAGGTTTTCAGGTTTTTATATCTCTTTTTCTCATAACCAACAATATTATTAGTGGTCTGCAAAAAAGTCTGGGAAAATATGAAAATATGAAAGAATATAAAATCAGTAGTAATTCTATTTGGATTTAATTACTATTCAGATTTATGTCGTCCACGAGTAATTTAAATACATATGCATGTGTATTTTAGCATGTTGTTTTTTTCTTTTTTACTTTTAAAGGGAAAAAAATCTCTCTCTCCTGTCTAATTGCTCTGGCTAATATTTCCAGAACTATGTTGAATAGGAGTGGTGACAGTGAACATCCTTACCTTGTTCCTAATTTTAAAGTGAAAGCTTTAAGTTTTGTCCCTTTAGTATGATGTTAGCTGTTCTTAATTTTCTATTACTCTGTCTGAAATTTGGTATTGCTTGTATTGCTTTTGTGTTATTTTGAAAAGGTATGTGTGTTTGTTGATATGTTTTAATTCTTTTATCTTTAAAATAAAAAATGGAAAAGAAAAAATAAATAAATTAGTCAGTTTTGCAAAGAATTTTATAAATAAGTATCAAACAAAATTTAAATATGCTTTCAAGGTTGTATTCTGAAGAAATAGTTTTAAATGCAAGAAAATATATAAAGTTAAGGTGTTATTTGACTTTGTTAAATAAAATCAAGAGACAAATATTAAAAAAGAAAAAATAAAAATGATGCAAAATTTCAAAGCAAAATGATAGGAAATTAACAAAGTTTGTTATACTACATATTGTCATCTTTAAAGTAGTTGCTCAGATGACCAGATATAAGCAATGAAAATTAATCAAACAATATAAGCACCAAGTGTTCCTTTCAATGAACTACTAGAAATTATTTTAGCTACATTGTGTTTGTGTGTGTGTGTTTGTGTGTGTGTGTGTGTGTGTGTGTGTATATATATATACACACATATTACCCCTTTCTTTTTTTCTCCTCTGGATAAAAAGGATGTTTTCTTTTATACATAGAGTACTACTCAGCTATAAAGAAAAATAAACTCTAGGCTTTTATAGGTAAATGGATGCAACATTCTTAATGTTAATAATGTATGATACATATTTTTTCTCAGATGAAAAACAAATCTGTGAAATGTAATTTTTTTTATTTTTTGGGTTTTTTAAAATTAGAAAATGAAAAAAATAACAATGAAGACAAAATCAAAACAACACAAAAACAACAAAAATGATACCTGACCTCAAAACAAAATGATAGAAATATACAGTGGTTGCTGTACTACATACTGTTATCTTCAGCAAAGTTGCTCCTAGACATAAGAATGTAAGCTTGATCAAACAATCAAAGACAGTAACAAGCAAAGAAAATAAAACATTGGACAGGGTCTTGCTGTGTAGTTCAGGCTGACCTTGAACTCACTAGGTAGTTGATGTTGACCTGGAACTAAGGGCAATCCTCATCTTCTCAAGCGCTGAGATTATAGGTACATGCCAACACACCTGGCCGAATGTGAAGTATAACTCTTGACAGCTACATAGATTTTACCGGATAAGTCATCCTCTTGCTTGATTAATTTGAATTCCCATTTATTAAATATGTACTTTTTCTTTAGTAATTATTATGAAGTATACTTTATTGAATATTCCTATTGTCTGTTTAAATGTCTTGCACTGATCTATATGTGTGTCATGATATAAAATTGCTTCACTAAATGTTATCCTATTGCATCTTAAAATCTTAAGAAATTAAGAAAATTCTGCAAGTTTAGCTTTCAAACTTTCTGAGATGTCTCCTACCCAATGGGGTAATGATCCTGCCAAATCACCTACTAACTGGCACCTAGTTTATGGCTTCACCAACAGAGTTACAGAATGAACAGGTGAAAATTATTCTTGATTAACAAATATATATTAAGCATATTATATACTGTTAAATTTTATAAGTAATATTTTTTTTTTCTGGTACTGGGGATCGAACTCAGGACCTTGCACTTGCCAGGCAAGTGCTTATGCCACTGAGCTATACCCCCAGCCCCTATAAGTAATATTTTTAAAAAATGATTTATAATAAAAAGTAAATTGTTATTGAGTTTATAATTAGAAAGTAAAATTATTTATCATTCCAACTCTAATGACAAGGATTGTTTCCACTTTGTTTTTAAAGACAGAGTCTGGTTATGTAGTTCAGCCTGGCCTTGAACTCACTGTGTAGCACAGGCCGGCCTTGAACTCTCATGATTCTCCTGCCTCAGACTCCCAAGTACTGGCATTACAGGCATCTATCACTGTGCCTGGCTCAAAACTTGTTCTTTGAAAAGTCTTAAACTAAACTTTTTCAGTTTAACTTTGAGCATATGAAATTGCATCTGAAATGAAAACTCATTTGTAGAAGATATATTTCACACACACACACACACACACACACACACACAAAGAAGGAGAAGATACAGGAGAAAGAGGAAGAGAAGGATAAGGATAAGAAAGAAACAGAATACAAAAAGGAGAAAGCAGAAAAGGACTCAGAAGAGAACCTAAAACAATGATAACAAAACCTTTTTAGTTCTCGCTGTTGAGAAATCAACTTCCTCTCCTTCCTTCCTTTCTTCAGCTCCTCTTATTTCTGCAAAAATTGTATTCTCATATGGAGTAGCAAATAGCTCCTTTAGGGAAAATTGCAATTAAATGCCGAGCAAATGAGGCAAACAGAATGCAAGTTTAAGGATTATCAAGGGTCGTCTCAACAGTCACCAGACAACTGCAGAATGCTGTAATTACCAGCAAATCACAACCATGATGCTGCTTCACAGCCATGGTGACTCCTCACACACAGGCAGGAATAAACCTTTGTCTAAGGAAACTAGAAACACTGTGAGAACTTAAGTCTACGGAGTTTAGCTTTGGAATATTGCATTTAAAGCTCTAGCTTTAGGAAATGTTTGGCAACTCCTCTGTGTGTGTGTGTGAGTACCCCTCAGAAAAACTTGTGGTAAAAAATGTCAGTCCATTCACACACACACACAAGTTAGTGCTGTGAGCCTTTTCTGCTGGATTTGCGATGCCCAATTACCAAAGCAAACAGGAGTCAGGGATAAGCAGCTGCAGATAGGAGCACATTGCTGTCTACGTCCACCCAAGGCTGCTAGTTGCTGTTGGTGTGACTGTTTCTCTCCCTTCAGGGCTCGGAGTGGAATATATGACACAGATATGTTTGAGATGGATTTTTAATTCAGGTCTTCAACCTAGAGCTGTTCTAACCTACTACAGATTATTTCCTTCTTGAGATAGTCTTACCTAAGTCTGAAAAATTTCTACTTTGAAGATTCTGAATGAGACTAACTCCAAAAAGAAAAGAGAAATCAACAATGGTTGTTGTATTACATATTGTTATCTTCAAAGTAATTGCTCAGAAGAACGGATATAGGTAAGCAAGGTTGATCAAACAGTTAAACATTAACTATTCCTTTCAATAAATCAACAGAAATTGATAGTACTATTATCTCAACTATCTTGTGCATATATATTTTTTCTTTCCTTCTTTTTTTCTTTTCTCCTTTTCCTCATCCCAGTTGTTCTCTCCTTTTGAGCAGTTTCCTTCCCTTTCACAATATTGATTGTGCCTTTCAGGTTTTATTTACTCTTTCAAGTTCTTATGCTAGGGAGACAATAAGATGTTTAGCTGTGTAGGTCTCGTTTATTTCACTTAAGAGTGTGGCTTCTAGTAACTTTGTTTTTGTTCTTTTCTCTTTAAAATAAAAAAATAAAAACTGCATTAATCTGTGCTAGTAAAGAAAAAAATAGGGCTGGGGATATAGCTCAGTGGAATAAGCGCCTGCCTAGCAAGCGCAGGGTCCTGAGTTCGATCCCCAGTACCGCCAAAAAAAAACAAAAAAAAAGAGAAAAAAATAGATGACGGAGCAAAAAAAAAAAGAAAAAGAAAAAGAAAAGGGAGAGTAATAACCAATATGAAAAATTAAAATAGAGAAAACATTGCTGTACCTGGATTTAGGGTAAGCTTCTGGGGACAAGGACCAAAAAAGGAAGGCTAAACCCCACGACCTCAATCCCACACCTTAACTTTTATTAAAAAAATGCTGCTCCAAGATTTCTAGACTTTAGACACTGAGGAAGATGAATGATAGGTGAGTGGCCCAAGAGCCCTTCTGCCGTCTCTGTGATGCGCAGGGCTCCGTCTGTATTCAGGGGCTCTCAGCGGCCAGGCCTGCAAGGCTAAGCGCTGACTGAGTTTGCAGTTGGGCTGTTGGCGGAAATGTCACTATTTACGCAGTCCGCTGTCGGGCAGCACGCGTTAACCAAGTGCATTTTCTGTGAGAATCTACTAGTGGAGCCCAAAAGCTTTAAATGAAACACAAAGAACAAGGTCGTTTATCTCAATGTTTTCTTTACAGCTGCACGTGGAGTTCCCAAATTTTCACCGAGATAAGAAGAAAAACTCTGCGTGTCTTAGTTTTCAAAAGTTCCTGTCCTTAATATCAAAGCTATAATGATAAAGTGCAAAATAAATGCAATAGATCCAGTGAAAAATGATTGAGAATCACATCTCAAGTAGTAATTCACTCAAGGGAACCTGCTGATGTCAGACAAGTACGGCCGGTGTTAGTTATGCACAGGTGAGTAAGAGGTAGATCAAGCACATCCAGCACGGGGTACCAGCTGTCTTTTCCACGTCTTCCTATCTTGAAAACTGGTAACCAAAGCGGGGGATGTGATCCCTACCAGAAAAACGACTTTTGGAAGCTCTCATCCTACATGGCTGGTAAAAATTATTTAGCTGTATCTTTGACATAAAAATCTGTTCAGACCTATTTTCAAACAAATAAAAGCTACGTGGATACATTTTAAAAACAACCAAGTACTTTTCTAGGAAAATTATATATAGATTTCTGCAAGCTGATCTTTGTCTTTTTTTCAAATGTTTATTTGTAGTACTGAAGATTAAATGCAGGAACTTTAAACTAAAGTATATCTCGAACCCTTTTTGTTTTTAATTTATTTTATTTTTTTGATTTTGAGAGAGGGTGTTGCTAGTTTGCTAAGTTGCCAGGGTTGGGCTCAAGCTTGTGATCCTCCTGCCTCAACCTCCAGGAGTGCTGAGATCACTGGTGTGCGCCACCATACCTCGCTTCCTCAGTTTTCACAGCCACTGTCTTCACATCTGCTTACTGAGAATACTACCAGGGGTCACAGAATTGCTCGGCTGTGAGTGCAAAGGCTCCTCCATGCACTTGCCTTGGGTCCTTTCCCGCAAGTCAGTGCAAGGCTTTCTACATGAAAAAGTTATTTGACGCTCTTCTTGTTTGGAATAAATGTGGTTTCCCTCTCTCTATGTCTACTTCTCTTCCCATACATTTTCCATATATCGATAATATGTACACACTCACACACATATTAAGCAGAATTTCCCAAAGGAAATATGTTTTACCCATTGCTTGCATTCTGTTTTTTTTTGTTTCTGTGTCTCCTCCTGTGTTTTAGAAAGAATTTGATTTTTTAGCCTAAGGAGCAGATCCTAAGCATTAGATTCATTCTGAATTCTTAAAAGTAAAGTTTTCTAGACCCATCCAAAATACTATATCAGAATCACTCCAATAGGTTTTGGATGCATCTTAAGCAAACATTCTCATCTGATTTTTTAAATGCAAAATTTGAGACTAATTAACTGAACTGATCCAGATTTGTGTGTTAATTGACTTTTTATGGTCATTCTTTATTATTAAAATAGAAAGTACCAGCACAAATTGTTCTTACAATCCTTATTGCATGCCCCTGTACGTTTTTTGCAGGAAGGTGCAAAATACATCTGAAACAGTGTTTTGTGACCTGGGTTGCCCTGCAGATCTGGAACAGCACAATGACTGTGGGATGAATGGGCCCAATCCGCCACTGCCAGTTACTGTACAGATATTCTAACATGCTTTATCTCACGTATCATAATACAATATTTATTAAATATTACATACATCACTTAGAAGCAGGAAGAAATCACATAAAGTACAAGAACTCTATGGTAGAACAGTAAATACCTTAATGCCTCCATGAACTAAAAATGATGTTTTCTGCAAGGTGGTTGCTTACGCTGTGGTAACTAGTAAAGTGACTATGCTGCTGGAAAACAACACCCTTCTTCATCAGAGTCTTGTATTTGAACCAATATTTCTGAATTTATAGTTCAAGCTAACTTCCTTTCTGAATATAAAATTATTCTCTATAAAAGTTTGACATAATTGTAACATTACATGGAAGTATAAGTGTTCCTTGGGATCAGTAGCTTTAAGTTTCAATAGCTACACAATTATATTGTTGATATTCTAATGGAATATAAGAAGTTACAGGCCTGGGACAATCAGAGCTAACTTTATAATTATTTCTCTTCCAATTCATTTATTCTTTTTGAAGTTTTTTTTTAATTTTAAAGAGAATAAAAATAATTAAAGAACATTAGAAATGATTCCAAATTTCACTAAACACAATGATACACAACAGACCATGAATCTGGAGTATTCTCATGTATGTTTTTTGGAGTTAGTCGTTGTAATTAAGAAAGAATTGTGCTTGAAGTGTTCTTGTCAGGCACAGTATTTGAACCAAGAGGTCTGAATCAATTGCAGGTTCCCAGAATCTATTCTGGTCATAAAATGCATTCAATAGCACCAGATATGTCTATCAACCTTGTGACAAATGATATTAGATTGTTGGCTATAGCAATGTTGAGAAACCGTATTACACCATCAGTAGCTTTCAAACAATATAATTCAAGATTGAGCTTTGTATCTATGCATATAAATACGTGTAACCTCTTCCTAAAGGATTTATTTGTGTATACTTAATAATATAACCTCTGAACCCTTCCAATATTACATCATCACCACAGTCCATTGTCCACTTCTGGATAAGGGGATACTGGGGTGCTGGCAGTGCTGTCATTATTGTGATGCACTGAAAGATGAGCCATCAGGACTTTCCCGTGAATCTCAGAAGATCTCTAGGGCAGCTTCAGCATCTGGTTTGTTCCTCTAAGTTGGATGAAGTGAAGTGTGGTTGTTTAACTCCTAAGGAGCACACCAGCTTCCCGTGAGTGTGACCTAAGGAACTTTCCAGGCTTGTGCAGGAAGAATATCCCACGTTTGTTTCCCAATTCTCCTATTTCCACTTTAAATTCTCATTTCTTGAACAAAGAGCCAGGCATTTCACCTTACACTGGGCCCTGTAACTGACATAGGCAGTCTTGGTAAGTTTGTCATAAAGACTGAACTCAATAATTAACATAAATTGTGAGATCATCAAAGCCGTACAGTATCTTTTCTTACATGGTCTTCTCAGAAACAGTAAATGCCTTTACACAGGGAATTGGTAAATTATTCCTCACTGCAGCACATTGAAACTCCTGCTTAAAAAAAATCACATCAATTTTGAAGTTGTTCATGTTCTTTCAATGGAAAGCTGTTAGCAGGAAGCACTTTCAATGGCAAAAAGCAGAACAACAATAGATAGTTTAGCAGAAAAGGGAATTCTCCCCATCCACCCATTTTCCATGTGACAAATACACCCTAATCCTGTAAGGCACGCATTGTGTGTCATGAATGCACTGCCTTGTATATGCGTAGAATGGTCCCATTATGAACCACCCTTGGGAGAGTGGAGAAAATAATCACTCAGGTCACTTCTGTGCTGGCTGCTCAGTGGAGGAGCTCAGTTAAGGTGTTGCCTAAAGTGTTTAGAGCCAGGCGAAACCTCCATGGGGTGAGGAAAGAGGCCTCCACACCTTTTCCATTGCTACTATAGGAGAGTTGGATGCCTCAGAGCCACCCAGAGCTGAGTACCATGTCATGCATCACCACCATGTACCCTAAGTTGGAGGCCTGGTCCCACCACCATCCGCTGGGGAGTGGATGTCGCGCATGGGCTGTTTGGCAGTGTGACTTCCTTCAGAATCTGAGTCTCATGCTGCTCTTCCTACTGGTGTTGTCTATGTCACAAACACACAGCCATGTTCCAAGGGAGGACAGAGTGCTAAATTTATGGCTTCTCCAGGAAGGAAGTACAGCCTGTGAGACAGGAAATGCTGAACTGCTACAGTCATGAAAAGATGTGCAGTAGAGAAACCACTTTTCATTCTGTGGTTCCCAACTGAGGGGAAATTTGCCCCAGAAACTATGAGACAATGGCTGAAGATGTGTGTGTGTGTGTGAGTGTGTGTGTG